>JAINUG010000021.1:2485685-2621664 GCA_029706075.1 Aldrovandia affinis
TCAAATAGTTAAAACTTATTGAAGATGGATTATTGAGTCAAAATTATATTTTCGCTTCATAAATATGTCTATTACACACATTATCTTGCCAGCGCTGTTGCTGTTCTTTATTTTAAACCATGCTTTGGGTGTTCAAACGTTATCCGACTACAAAATATGTGGAGATCCCGAATGTGAAAGTAAGCGGGTTAATTTTCATTGGTATCAATTATTTTAGTAGCGTGGTATATTTTGTCCCTTGTGTGTTTTTGTTATTGTCATTTTGTCATTGATGTTTGTTTAATATGAAGATAGTTTCAGCGGTTCAATGGTACAGTTGAGTTCAATGTTTCTTTTTACTATAAGAGCGTGGAAGGTCGTGACTAATCACAGTGCAAAGGTCTCAACTTCATCAGCTGTATTATTGGACGTCTTAAAGTAAAACATACAGCAAATGTTTCATTTGAAAAACAATTTGTGACTTTAAAATGTTTCCTTTGCTTACCCAATGGAAGTGAATACCATAAAATAAGTAATGTACAACACCTTTAATATAAGGATTAGTATTCTTGCATTTAAATTGTATCTTTTTGTTTTTCATTTCCAGCGTTTTTAATTTGGAATTTGTTTGTCATTTCAGGCCTCATGAGTCGTGTTCACGCAATCAAATATCATAAAGGGCCTGATTGCAGATTTTTGAACTTCAGAAAGGGAGATGTGATATTTGTATATTACAAACTGTCTGGAAAAAGGGACGACTTGTGGGCAGGAACTGTAAGTATTTCAGACTTATCTGTGAAAAGTGAAATTCAAACTCAAGTCTATAAGGTTTTACTCCATTATATGTTATATCATGTTGGGATAAAAGCCTATAGTTACAGTAAATTGTATCTTGTATTTTCTTGGATACCCTTTTCTAACATGACAATATGTATGTAATTGTCACCCTACAACCTCACTTCTGAGGGCACTCAGTCTTGACCCCAAGGAGGTTACACCTGAGGGACATTTTTGTTGTTACTAAAATGAACACATACTGTATGCTCTCACAAATGTCAAATGTAATGTTAAAGAATTATGATGCTTTTATAATACCTATTGCAAACATTCACTGTGATTTCTTGTACTGTTAAAGGTAGATATAATTTCAGATGTATTAATTTTTTTATTTTGTTTTGTTTTCAATTGTATTGTATATTTCTGTTGTTTGAATTTAATCTTTTTTCCTTTAAGATTGACAAGAAGTTTGGGTATTTCCCAAAAGAAGCTGTGGAAGTTGAGGACATTTATGCACAAGAAGAAGTTAGAATACCAACACAGGTATTACTTGAATTTATTAAATGCATACATATGTGCACATGTGTGAGATAGAGAGACAAAGGCCTATACCTTGAACTGAGCCCAGCAAAGTTCCAGATTTCTTATAAATGATTTCATACATTTGAATTGATGCAATTGTGAAGAAGTGTTTATATGCTGAACATTCATTTGTAACTTTTAATTATGGTAGGTTCAAGACATCCTAATTGTACATTTATTCTTGTCTTTCAGGAACATGACTTCTTTTGCATAGATGAATATGGCTCAATCACAGAGAGTGATCTAAGTCAATGGGAGAGTGAAGAAAATGAAAATAAAGTTCTCGGGGCACCTTGGAATACAGAGCAGCGTCAAAAAAAGAGTGAATCCACAGAGGAGTCATCACACATTATTCAGAATAATGAAGTGACAGAGAAAGGAGAAGACAGTCAACTTTTAGGGCATGTTCTCTCCAATAATGCCAAACAAAAATCAACTGAACAAGGTGGGTCTTATTGGATTGGATCTCGAGTTACTGGATGGCTTGGTTTAGGGGGCCAAAGTGATGATGGTTCACAGGAACAAACAGGGGAACAAGATTCCTTCAAGAGCAGGAGACTTGCTTTGGATATGGATGGGAATGAATTAGAAAAGGGACCAACAACAGAAGCACCAGGCTGGCTTGAGGGAGGACTGACTAACATTTTTGGATTTGGTCAAAGACAACCAGAAGCTAATGTTGACGAAACAAATGAAAGGGAAAAGTCAACAAATCATAACATAGACCAAACTTCAGTGGGGCTTCAACATGTTGACGAAGCAGTGATCAAACCTCAAGATGAGTCTTTGCATTCCAGTTCATGGCTAAATATTGGTATAAGTGATATTCTAAGTATTGTTCAGCGAAATGGTGAGGTAACAGGAAGGAGCAGACATCCAGAAACAAGTGTGGATGCGAAGATGGACATAGATGGTGAGAACCCACCTACTATGCCTTCCACTATGTCTCAGGCAGGAGTGGATCAAGGCAAGAATTCAGGGGAAGCCAAAGAGGAAACTAGCAAGAGAGAGGAGAATGTAGATATCCATCCTGTTAGCTCTCATGTCGATAGCATCAATGTAGAGAGAAAAGATTATAATAGTGTTCCAGAAGGAAAGATTACTATAGACAGTGATGTTAAAAATAATGAAAGAACTAGTTGGTACAGCAGCATGTATAACAGTTTTGCAGGCTTTTATAATGAAAAACCTGAAATTGAAAATGGAGGTGATATTAGTTCACCTGAGCATTCCCAAGGGCCAGTGAACCTAAAGCCAGGTTCAAAAGAAGAGGAAGAAGAAATCAAAGACGAATCAGTAAAAGGCCTAAAATCAGAGTCTTCTTCTAATGGCATTTCTGTGTTTGGCAGCTTAAAATCAAGGTATCAGCCAGACATTCCAGATGTTAATAAAGATGTCCAAAATAATGAAGAATCAGCTGCAGAGATCACAAATGAAGGCAAGGAGGCCTTATTAGAATCCCAAAAGAATTCTGTTGATGAATCTAAAGAGGGTAGTAAAGAGGAAAATGTTGATTATCATAGTGATAGCATTGATCAATATTCCAGCCAACCAGGTGGGGAAACCACTGAAAATAATTATGAAATCAAACCAATGGCAGAGCAGATGGCAGGTGAGGACACACCATTGGATAATTACTCTCCTGACCTTCAACAAAAATCAGGGGATTATTCTGTAGAATCTGATTATCTTGACAAGGGCATTGAGAGAGAGTTTAAGGACCCTGGAAACGATAATCTTGAATCGACTATACAGGTAGAGTTATTAGATGTCAGTGAACAACTGCAAGATAATACAGAACACATCAATAGTTTATCAATTGAGACAGAACAAATACATTTAGTAGAAAAACCCAACGCTGATGATGAAAAAGTTGAAAAATTACTTCAGATATCTGAAGAATTATTAAAGGAAAAAAACACTGTGCATATTTTTGAAATCCATCTAAATATGACTGACCCTGCTAAAAATGTCACAGACCAAGTAGTCATTTATCATTCTGATGGTGCTGTGGCTATAGAAAGTACAGGAACACCTACTCTAACTGCATCTACACAGGGTTTGACTGAAGACAAAATTCCAAATCCGGAGCTTTTAGCCATAGATAATTCTGGAGCCAAAGTAGACATTGAAAGGGAGGATGAAAAGTCCGCAGCTCATCAAAACAAAGATTATAGCAGTAAGAACACCCAGAGTCCAACAACAGATCATGGCAGAGACAGGACTTCAGTGTTTAACATCGATCAGACGAATTCACCTAGCTCCACAGAGGCTTTAGTGCACAAGCAAGTAGAGAAGCCTGACTTTAATCAGATAGACATTCAGGATCCACACACAGATGAAACTCAGAAAAATATTCTTACAGAGGGAGGAAAAGAAGAAAAAAGTTTGAATATGATCCTTTTTGAAAATGTAGATAAGGACATTTCAAAAGAAGAACCATTCAAAATACAAGATGGCAAAGAACAAATTGAGATAATCAAACCCGATATTACTGCAACTGCATCAATTCACAGTGAAATATGTAAAACCAATAGCAATACTGAAAAGGAAAAAGAAGAATTCACTTCCACAGGCTATAATCTGGAAGAGGACTTTGAAGTAATTGGTGATTTGGAATTAAGAAGTCAAAATGAACAAATCACACAAACCAATCAGGGATCAATGTTAGAATCAATTAAAGTTGACTCTCCAACTCAAGGTTCATCTCCTGATAAAACCGATGGAAAGATATATGAAAGTAAAACTCTAAAAGGATTTGCACTGACTGAAGAAGCAGATATAGAATATCAATTTAATGAAAGTGAAGAGACAGCGCACAGGAATAAAACGTTAATCAATGAACAGCTGAGTATAACTGAGGGTGAGATGGTAACGGGAGGTCCAGGTGTACTTCCTGTTAAAGATCTCAAAGAAGTAGAAAATTCTTCCATAAACACTTCAAGACCAAAAGATTATTCAGATCTTTCCCAGTCTGAACCAAAAGATTTACCTGGAGCAACTGCAGATGGCATGTACAAACAGAAGAGACAAAAAAGAGACATACATTTGAGGGAAATACAATCAGATGGTGATATTAAGTATGTGGATTCTGAACAGACAGACTCTCAAAGGGTCAAAGGAGACTGTGAACATAGTACAGGCCAGGACAAGTCAATGAATTTTGTCAATGAAGACATAGCATTAACTGATCATCAATCATTGCCAGGCAGTCATAGTCAAACAGAGACCTGCATCAATGGTGTTTATGAGGGGAATGTTTGTCAGACGTCTGCTGAACAAGAGAAAACTGAAGTGCTAAGAGAAACACTGTTTATTGATCAAGCAGAAGAGTTTTCAAATAGAGAGGGGGCTTCCATACTGCCTGGAAGGAAAGTGGGTAAAGATAATCCTAAGGGGGAAAGCTTTGATCAGTTTGATGAAGTAAATAGTGAAACAAATTCAGAAGGGGAAATGCTGTCAAAAATAAATGACAGTGTGGTTGAAGAACCATCAGATCAAAATGAAGGAATTGCTGGGTATAATGAGCAAATGTTTATTTCTGACAAAGAAGAGGGAATAAGTTCAACCTCGCAAAGTAAATCCTACAAACCTCCATCCTCAACAACAGAGGAAAATAATGTACTATATTTAGTAGAAGACTCAAATCAAGACCCGGTGGAAACTATGGCCAAACACATGGGAAATACGGACCTCTTGAAAAACATCGACAGTTTACCAATGAAACACAGAGATTATACCAAAGACATTTCACAACCCAAAGAGAATGGAGATGAAATACTTCTTGACTCACCTGTCCTTGTTACTGAAATTAAGTCACAGACTATCTATTCCACAAAGGAAGATCTCAAAGCCACCCAGGTTTTTAAAGAATATAAGAACATGCAAGTACACTTGAGTGGTGAAGACATACTGTATTTTTTGGATTTATTTGGGAAGCACAAGCTACTGTGGCTTGATTACTGCTTGGGTAACACTGAAATTGAGGATGAAGTCCAAAAGAATGACCTGGCTATATTGTCGGATTTTGAACGGATTCTACAATATCACAGTGGAATTATTTATACTTCTACAAAAAGCACACAAGGTGACAGAAATGTGAAGGAAAAAGACATTCATAATAAAAACATGTCACTCAAAAAACTAGAGATCCTCTTATCTACCGTAAGAAGTAGATACACTACAGAAAATCCAACTGTCACAATAAATATGAACCAAGGTGGAGTATTTCTCTAATCGATCATATTCTGTATGTGAGATTATAATGTCATATTTTAGTGTATACATGTATGTAAGTAACAAGACTGATTATGATTTACCTTTACCTTTATATATGTTGTGTAAAAATAGTGAAATATGACATTTTCTATGATGTTTTGGGGTTTTTTTGCACAATTTATGACAAATTGTAAGGCTCATTTGAACAAAATCACATTTATTAATGTTATTGAAGCTAAACTTGATTTTTATTTGTTTGTGTTGTGGAATACAGAAATCAGATGTTTTTATTCATTGATTTTATTTGTTTTACATTGCAGGTTCTTAAGCTAACAAATTGCATTACAATTGGGCTCCTCTACTTATTCTGCAGATGTTGGCAGACCGGGATGCACCACAGCCACTTGCTTCAGTGCTGAGAAAAATGAACACACCTGGGGAGACAATGAGGCAGGTCTGAGAGTGAGAGAGGATTCTGAGGAGAGAGACCAGACAGAGTGGAGGGCTGAGCATCCCAGAGAGGGATACATCCACACTACCACCACAGAAAAAAACACTCAGTATATATTTGGTATATATATATATACGTATTTTATGTATATATGCTGTGTAACTTATCAATTGAATGACAAGATCACCACATATATGTGTACAACATTTCAGTAGGAAAAACCTAAAAGTAATATTTAATTTTCTGTTGTGTCCGACAGATGTCTTTGAAGTTTCTGGAGCACTTTTTACTTTTGCTGGTCAACTCACCTTTACAGCATTGGAGCATGTTTCATTGGTTTACTCTCTTTTCAAATGGCTCAGCATACAGGTAAGACATTAATACAAAACATGGGCTGATTTGGATGCCATCCTGCATGAAGTCTCTGTCTTAAACCAGTTAAAGTAGTCACTTTTTTTTGCCACTGCTGGAGTGTTTTTTCTCTCTTATCTACTGGGAAGTTTGTTGCTTTACTTTCTGCTTTTTGGGGGTTCAGGCTGGTATTTTCTTGTTTTCATATCTTCTGTTTTCTTTAAAGCATCTTTGTAACAGTTCTCGGTAAAAAGCACTATACAAATAAAATGTAATTGAATTTGTGAAAGCGCTGAGGTGATTCATGTCCAAATAGTGGTCAGATGTTGTGACTAAAATGCTCTCTAAACTAGGGAATGTTATTTTTAAGTCCCCGTACATCCCACACTTGTCCATTATTATCTTACATTATATGTGTAATGGGTGTTTTCTGCACCAATCTGCGGAGAGTGCATACTGTAGACAGAGAAAAGTAGCAAGCCATTACTAGTCAACTAAAAACATAATTTATTGGAATGATACACCAATTGGATCAATAGCAGAAGGTAATCTAAGCATATCACAGGATTTATCAATCAGATCACAAAAACTGTTGACATTCATTTCCAATGGTTTATTTTTTGGATTAAATAATATGAACTTTTTGTAAAGTTGAAAGCTCTTTGTAATGAAAGTTACCAATGAATGTTGAGGCCAGACTATCCTGTATGATGTTAATCACCTTTAGTTATCTTGATAAAGTGACTGGTTTAACTAAGTTATTAACAAGTGGCTTTACTGTTCTATGACTAGGTGATTGAGGTTGATAACAAAATAAACCAAAAACAATCTGTGTGCAAGGGTTATCCCATTGTTCGCTGTTATCTGGCTTGCAATCCTGTTCCTTTAAGACTGCATGGTGGTATGACTGCTTTAGTGTATGTCATTGTCAGTCTCCCAACGTCATCCAATCCAAGTGAAATTTGATGTGACGACCAGGCAGGGTTTCTGAAAGGTTCACTGGAATGTATTTACTTCAGAAGTTGTTTTCATACAGCATAACTTGTTCTGTTCCATCTCGGATATAAAGTATTTTTTGTAAAAATGTGAGAATTTAATTCAGGTTTTGAGATGGAGTTTTATGAAGTCGATGGGGTGAGTAAAGCGTTGTTTTTAACTATTCGCTAAACTCACCAGCAGTCAGCTAAGTAGGCTACGTGGTGGGCCGGTTACAAGGCGACAACCAGTACTACTTGTACGATATATCTACATTGCATTATTTCACAAGTTAGCCTAATATTGGTACTCTGACAGCTCTGAAGTCTAAATTGAAGGAATATGCACATATTACACATTATTCATTAGAAGGCAATACTACTTGTGACTATATTCTACTGCTTATCGCTGAGGTTTAGTTATTAGTTACCGTATGCTTCTGAATGGTAACCTACAGCTACGTGGTAAAGCTGAGCTCTCGTTTAATAAACTTCAGTTTAATAACTCAGTGTCTGGCCAACTTCACACGCAAGTTTAAATGTGCACCTCTAAAGTTTAATTTGAAGCTGTGATATATATACAATTTGGCTAAATCATGTTGTTTTCACTGCTATAGCTAGCAATGTGATGCACGGATTCTGAAACGGATTATATAACTAGCTAAACGCTAACAGAACCTGCGCTAATTTATGGTGTGAAATGTTACTTGTAAACGTATCTACCCAAGACTTTAAATGACGTTACTCAAAGCGTATTATCGATAGTGCGGGTATCGTTGTTTTTTTATTGTGTGTTGTTCAGGAACGGTAACTAATGTGAAATAAAAAATAATTTTGCTACGTATTTATATGCAATACTTGCTAAGTATTTCAAGTTAAAGCCATCAGCGGATATGTTGTCGTGCCAAGACTCGGCATCGTTTTCTAGACTTACGCTAAAGTAATCGAACGTTAGTTGATGTTCAATTCTTGAAGAAGAAAATGTTTATATATATATATATATATATATAGTTGTTATGATAAATACCGGAATTTGCTGCTTTCTCTTTAACTGTCGAGCTGGTGGCTGTCAGTGCAGTGTGGCGTTCTGCAATTGGTGACGTATAGAATAAACCACGTAAAACAAACTGAAAAGGGGGGGATGATGGTAACAAAATGCCACGTTTCATTTTACAAATAAGTTATGCTCTTGTATACGATATTACGGCGATTTATGTGCTTGTGTAGCTGTAATAAAACTTAATGTCGAAACAGTAATGTGTTAAAAAAAAAAAGACCACTTCTTTCAGCCCAGCCTCCCCTGTGTACGTATGACGTTTCCTCTGCTCTACGCTGTTGCCTTGAGTTTTCTTGTCTGTAATCATGAAGTGACAGCAGGTGGAAAGCGAATGGTTTCACCGATGTGTTCTCGTGAATAGTTTATTGAGAAGTAGAAATTATGGCAGAGGAATTAACCGCGGATCCTGTCGTTACATCTACTGAGGCAACCGGCCTCAGTGTAGCAGCTAGGATGTATTACACTCTTGCTGTGGAAGGAGTGCGAGATGTGAGTGTCATTGATATGCTATCTAGTAGTACTACTAGCAGCTAGCAGTAACGTTGGTGGTATCTAACTCTTTGAATCCCATCAGGACTAATTCAATGTATGCATGATGTTATTTATTTTGTGGATATTGTTAGCTATGGAATTTAAAACAATCAAACAAGAATGTGGGGAAGGAAACCATCGCGAAATAGTATTCAGACCGAGGTCCTAGCTAGAGAATGGTTGCTGGCTAGCTAGCTAGCTAACTGGCAAGCTAGCTGACATAGCCTTTTACGGCTGTCGCTGTAGTATCGTAGCGTATAACAACACTCCTGAACGAATGACTAAATTGATAAGAGGCCAGTCGTGCTATTGACAAACTGTTGTGTTTAAATAAGTTCAACGTTAACTTGTCAGTCTAGCTATCCAGGATGCAGGTATAACGTTGGCCGAACACTGTCAGCAGAAATGTGTAGCTTGGCAGCTAATGTTAGCTAGCTGGTTAATACGTCTGGAGGAAGTTGCATTTAAGGAAATACAAGACGGGTTGCTTTTGTTTCACACATTTAAAAATGTATATAGTTGTCATTCCATTTGTCAGCTAGCTACCATTGCGTTTACTTGTTCAGTTGTGATCTAGCTCAGTTAGTTAGCTAATGTTAGATCTAGTAAACCAGATAGCTGCTAGCTGGTGAGCTCTTTTACTATCGTTGGTTTGATTGCAAATTGGACTGCTTAGGATAATCTGTTGCTAGCTAGCTAACGTTTGTGAACGTTGATATTGTGGGTGCATGTTACTTTAAATGGCATTATACTACTTTATCGTTCATTATAAACGGTTTTACTAAATGCAATATCTAGTCTTTAATCAAGAATTCTACAAAACATTGATTCATTCTAATAATACTATTCATTAAATTAAACTACTACATTTAAAATGGTCTGTCTTTTCCGTTAGGTGGTGTCATCACTTCCTGATGACATAAAACCAGGGCCTGACCTCTATGGATTGCCATGGGAAGCAGTTATTGTTACCTCCTTACTCGGGTTAATAACTATACTTTTGTTCATCTGCAGATCCTACCAGTCCGTAAGTAAATCTATTTGATACGGTCAGCTTTGATCTGAACTATATATTATATTAAACTCATATTGTATGATTAAGTCTGCTGTACTTAATCAGAACCTATTGCATTTGTTTCTTTATTGACAGATAAAAAGCAGACTGTATATTGGTGAGTTAGTATATTATCTGTATTAACAATAACAATTTGTCCAGTAGGACATTATGTGTTCACATTATTTCCTGTCGTCTCAGTCTGCCTTCTGACTTCTTTGCAGGTAAAGAAAGGAAGCTTGGGAAAAAGGTGGCAGAATTACTTGAAGAAAAATGCAAAGTTCTTGAAACATTAAGCGAGTGCGAGAATAAAGTAAGTTTTATATTAAGGAATCACTTTATTCATTAAAATAGGTAGTGTTTTACATGTGTTGTGTGTTTCTGCCTTGCAGTATAAGAAACTGGAAGTCGCCTTGCAGAATGGTGGCGTTTCTTCCCATGCTTTGGAGAGGGACAACCTGGAGGTAAAAAAGTGTAGAAATAAACATTTTTCATGTCTTTCTCCCAGATATCTTTTTTTTTTTTTGTCCAAAAAAAAACCTGTAAAGAGAACTAGAATTTGATGAGCTGATTATTTTTTTTTGACAGGTTATGTCCAGTAATCTTGAACAGTCAAATGCACAGCTAAAAGATGACATTGAACAGCTAAAGCAAGATTTAACAGCAGAAAGGACCAAGCAGTCACAGCAAGAGGAGATGGTAAGATTCTCAAGCAGTTAAGAAACCAATATCAATCTGTTTCTACCAATAGCCATTGGTGTTTGTGCAGATATGTCTGCTTCATGCGCTCTGCCTTGTAATTCTCAAAATGTTGGTGCTCAAGACTGTAGTATGGAGGTGACATTACCAGAGGAAGTTCACTGAGAAACTTTTAATAGTACTGTTTATGTGTTGTTTTCAGCTTGTGGGAATGCAGGAGACTTTGAAAAGTTTAGAAGAAGAAGCAAAAGATGTGAAGTCACAGATGGAGCAGGTAATTCACTATGTCAACAAGATCCTGTACAATCTGGTGTGTTCTATAGATTACGGGCCTCTGCACAATCGTCTGTTATTTGTTGGTTTGTATTTTATGCCTCAAGGTTATATTGATTTGTATGTGTCTTTCTGTCCAGGCACAGACAACCTTGAAAATATATAATATTACCAGTGAGAGGTTACAGGCAAACCTCCAGGCAGCGAAAGAAGAAAACGCTCTTCTTCAGGAAAGTGAAGCTCAGGTATGGGTCATTTTACAATGCACGAGAACATTGTTCCAGTACCATCAAATTAGGTATCTTAACAAACCTACATGGCCATTGTTGCTAGAAATGACAGTCCATTACAGTGGTCATTGTAAATGTGAATCTCCTTACATGTGTTTTTTATTCAGACCATGCGTAGAATGCTGAATAGTATTCTTGATCATTATAGCATGGAAACAAATATTAGAAGGACTTGCTAATTCATTAGGTAATCATTTTGCCTGCCTGCTTGTGAGATAATATTCCTATGAAAGTCTCTGGTAGACAATTGTTTTCACAAGCTAGCAAAATTTAGGATTAAGTATTTCACATTAGTGCCACTCTGAGCATGTGTTTTGTTCATTAACTCTCTGAGTTCAATCACTCTTTGAGCAACTACCTGCTCTGTTTTGGGTGGATTACATTACTCTGCACAATTTAGAAGAATATCTTTAGCAAAATGTGGCTGCTGGCAGAGGTGTGTAAGCGATACTCACATTACTGTGCATTTTTTCCCCTCAGCTTGTGCAGGAAGCTGAAGGATGGGGGGAACGTCTGAGTGAACTGGAGGAGGAAATGAAGATGTGTGAGAGCTCCCACAGGGATATGGTGGATGACTGTGCCAACAAAGATGAGCGCATCAAGGTACACATCAACTTCACTCTTCGTGAAGAATATAATAAGGTTACCACTGTTTATCATTTTGCCATCTATCCTACTCTTGCGGATTGGCTGAAGCTAAGCGGGTGTGGGCTTGGTGAGTACTTGGATCGGAGGCCTCCTGGGAAAAGTTGCTGCTGGAAGTGGTGTTGGCAGGCCAGAAGGGGGCAGTCTTCCCTCTGGACTAAATCAAGGTTACCAACAGATTAGGTTACAGACACAATTTGTAAGCATGACGTTTAGTGGTGCCATGATTATTTAGGGTCCTTCATGTGAGAAGGGAGATGCCTGTTTCTCGCTGGTCTGTTTTTTCAAGTTCTTGTAAAAGAAGTGGTCATGCCAGGTGTTTGATTCCTGCTGTTTCTGCTAGTCTCTCACCGACTGCCTGCTGAAAATGAGGGGCTGGGGCTCAGAGGTGGAGGATGAAGCCAATGGGGAGGAAAACACTTCTAGAAGCTCTGGAGAGAATGGAGACTGCACAGGTAGAGCTCATTAATAGACCCCATTGACAGTAGCAGTCAATAGAGTTTAAAGTGTTGGAGGTGAGTTGGCAGTGCAGCAGAGCAGTAGTGCAGTGAGCTAGCTGTGCAAAAAAACAAAGAGATTGTTACCAGACTGCATATGATTTAAGCCAAGCTTGTGGATAGGGCTATCTACACCCATTACATTTAGCGTATCCTGTATTTCATGCCATATCAGCCTTGATAGTGTGAGTTTGAAACAAATAAATTATAGTCATTATAATAGTAGTAGTCTAATAGCATTGCTTGGAAAGTTGTATGTAAGGTAACTGTATACCTTTGCCTTTTGCTTTACTTAATGTTACTGTTTCCCTTTGCTTTTAACTTTTTGGCAGATTCCCATCAGAAGCAGAAGGTACAGCGGCTCATTTATGCAGCAAAGGTTGGTCTAATTAATAATATACTGGCTTAATATTATTAGGCTGTCAAAATGTTTTAAAAATGACAGTATAATTTACAAGACAAATGTATCTCCTCTCTTAAGATGAGTGCAGACTTGAAGTCCTTGGAGGAAGAAAAGAACCGGGTGTTTGCCAGACTGGCTGATGAGGCTAAAGCCAAAGAGGACCTCCAAGGTAGGCAGATTGATGCCTTAGGACATTACCTCATTGTCTCTTTGAACATATTTTTTTTTTTTCTTGCCAAAATGTTGTGAATATTTTGAAAAGAAAGTAACTTCCTTAATACCATTTCCTTAATACTAGACCCTAGCAATGTTAAAAATGCACAAAAATAGCTAAATGTTTAAATAGGTTATTTTTAATGATAAGTGGGCTAATTATTAAGTAGTCCCTGTTGCTCATAAAATGCAGCATTTCTGTCTCCTGCATACAATCAAGTCATACTCAAAAATGAACTTTATTTAAAAATGCAATTACTAACAACATAAAACGACACAAAAAATGAACAGTAGTATATTAATTACATTGTGAAAGAAGATTTTGACCCAGTAGATGATTAAAGGAGGGGTTTGCCATACACAAATAATAGCAATACAGTATTTTGAACATTTGATACAAAACTGGAAATGAGAAAACATTTTGTAAATTCTTACTATTAAAACAGTTCATGGGTAAACAATGAACAATTATTGACCCTACTAGGCCCAGATTTCAGATTGCCATTTTCTGTCTTGGGTTCAACTCAAAAACACTGGTGTATTATGTATTTGCCAATTCTTCTGTGTATTTAATATAATTCCTGTGCTATATCTGACAAAAAGAGGGGGAAGTTGAAGTACTGTCATCTTGATCTAATCTGGCAGATGGAATAGTAAAGCTTCAGAATGAGAAGGACTCCCTGCAGTCGGAAAGTGCCATGTACGCCTGTGAAACTCAGAAACTTCAACAGAAACTGCAGATCATGACTGAGATGTACCAGGAGAATGAGCTCAAACTACACAGGTGGGAGGGGAACCATGCTATATTTGAGCCTTGTTTGCATGTCCTGTACGATTTGTGCCATTATATGACCACTTTTCGCTTGTTCTTTCTTGTCCAACTAGGTTGCTGACAGTGGAAGAGAAAGAGCGTTTGCAGAAGGAGGAGAAGCTAACAAAGGCAGACAAGAAGATCAACCTTGCAACAGAGGAGCTCAGCAATTACAGGTACCTGCAAGGCCTTGTGAGCCTCTTTTCCATTGTCATGCCAAGGCCAGGGTGTGGCTTTATCACACCTTTTGCTTTTCCAGTGTCTGTATAAGGCTTAAAGGCAGCTCCACGCAGGGCTAAATCCATGCCTTAAACCCTTCTCCAAACCCCAATGATTGCACTGGTCCCTCAGCAGGTGGGGTTGTGGCTTAGGTCAGGGTAGGGATGTCATGGTTTGAGTTTGTGACTGTATGATAACCATTCTGAAAAATACTGTGGTAATCGTGGTACCGCGGTATCAAGGAGTAATATAAATGCGCTGATATAAATTCATTAAATTACCCAATATTAGCATGTGTATATACATCCACCCCTGCATTCACATGCCCCAATGTTTACCGATTATTATTCAATACATGCAGGTTAACCCTTCATGCTAAGGACTTCTAAATATATTTATAGAAACTGAAAAATGTCAGTCAGATTTTTTTTCGTTTCGGGGCGGCGGATGGCGTAGCGGTCTAACGCACCACACTTTGGCTGGTCCAGTGTGGTGTGCGCTGCCTGTCAGGGACGCGGTTCGAAACCCGCGTCTCTACCAGACCGGCCCTGGTTGTCAGCCCCGATCGGAGGCGGCATTTGGCTGTTGCCACACAGAACCACTTTTCTTCTACTAAAGTACATTTTCAAAGATAAGATTGTTAGTTAATCAACTATTGAGGATTAAGTCCAACTTGTTCACTCACCTCAGAGAGCACCACTCTGCACTGTCTGAACTTTCTTCCAATGACAACCATTGCCATGAACCCCGCAAAATAGAAACAGATCCTCGCAAAATAGAATGCATGGAGTACTACAGTGAGCTGCTGAATCTCAAGCTAGAGACACACGCTGCACTGCCGTAGCAACCTCGTTAAATCAAAGACATGTCAGTAAAACCTTGGAGTGTTTACGCCACTTTTAGTCCAAAGCATATTAAACCAGTGTAATTATTTTATATCAAAAATCACGATATACCACCAACTCTGTTATCACGGTGGGGGAAAATGTTTATGGTATGATAACCATCAATTCTGACACCGTGGTATACCATCAAAAGGGTGTACCGTGACATCCCTAGGTCAGGGTTACCATTGCTTTGTCATTTGCCTGCCTCAGTGGTAGGAAGGTGGCTATAGAGCCACAAGCTGGCAGTGTAGTGTAATGGTTAGGGACCTGGGCTTGTAACTCAAAGGTTGCAGGTTCAGTTCCCAGGTGGGGCACTGCTGTTGTATCCTTGAGCAAGGTACTTAACCTGAATTGCTTCAGCAAAATATCCAGCTGTATTAATGGATTGTAAAGAAATGTAAACTGTGTAAGTTGCTCTGGATAAGAGCGTCTGCTAAATGCCTAAAATGTAAAATGTAAGCTAGTCATGCATGCTTTGTACAGCTTTGTACTTAATCAGAAAATTCACACATTGCTGTATACAGTATGCCTTGAGATATTACTCCTCGTAGCCTTCAAACACCTGCAAGTACTGTAGGTGTCATGCCGACAGATGAAGGCTATGTATTACAGTTACCACAGCTGTTATAGGTGGCCTTTGTACAGGTGTTATATTAATACAATTATCAGGAGGGTGTATTTATCTGAGCTCTGCTCTCACACAGGCAAAGGTCCAAAGAGCTTGAGGAAGAACTTGACAAGACGAATGTTGCCTACACAAATCAGGTTGGTCATGTAACTTCATACACTACATTGACACCTTTTAGTCAAGTGGTTGATTTTGGATTCTGTAAGAAAATGATGTTGCTATAGCAAATTTGTTGTGTAGTTTTATTGTGTCAGAAGCAGCCCCAAGTGTGAAGTGTGGTGAGTTCTGGTCAGCGCAGCAGTAATGGCAAGGAGATGCATATCCAGCTACTAGGGATGTTAACGATTAATCGGTGATCGATTATTTGCCGTTAAGAATTTGATCGATCATGCATATCAAATTAAACAATGAAATTGTCGTTGTAATTGTATTGAAGCGAGTTGAATCTTAAATAAAATCATTAACATTTAACATTTACATTTTAAGCATTTAGCAGATGCTCTTATCCAGAGTGACTTACAAGATGTACATTAATACATGGTAGGAGCAATCATAGTTTGCGCACGAGATCAGTGCAGTAATACAGCGATAGACATTGTTGTAGGCAGCTGCATACCATACCTGTAACAATGGGAAGGAAAATACATTAAATTCTACACAAGGGGACGCAATGTAATTATTGAGGAGAATGTTTGCATTACACAGAAGAAGGCGCAGTGTCAACTATTTTCATTTTGTTAACGTTGTTTAACCGCAAGATGGTGAGTGCAAAATTCTTTATTTCATTCTCCAATAAAAATCAGATATGTTTGCCTGTTTAAGGGTCATCTTTTGAATCTATTGTCTTTTGTTAGCAGGTTAATTTTTCAGTTCATTGATTCATCTTTTGAATCTGTTGGAAGAGAATTTTAGTTCATTGATTCAAAGAGACAGCCCGAATGATGTTATCCTACAAAACGGCCTTCATAATATATCTTTTTTTTTAATGCTATAAAATATGCATATTTATAAAATGTTTCTAAAGCTTTTATTGCGGAAAAAATGCATTTCATATTTTTTATGTCATAAGCTGTATTTAGTTAAAGATTAATCAATTATTGTTCATTAAGGGCTGGCGGCAATCAAACAAGGAAATTTGCATCCCTACCAGCTACGATGCAACCAGGTCGCACCTACTCGACTAGAGAGCTGGACTGAAAATGTTTTATTTATTTTGCCAATGTCATTGCCAACCCGTCTCTCCCATCTCATAGGATGTCACAGTCTTCCACTTCTGATATATGCTTTGTAATTTCTGCAGAAGAACATCTACAATGTTCTCATCCATAGTGTTAATCTGAATTGCACCTCATGGTTTCTCCATCCTAGCATGTTGGAACCTGTTGTATCAGGCTGGATATGCTTTAATAGGTAATACACTTATTACATTACATTATAGGCATTTAGCAGACGCTCTTATCCAGAGCAACTTACAGTTTTTTTTTTACATTTCTTTACAATCCATTTATACAGCTGGATATTAACTGAAGCAATTCAGGTTAAGTACCTTGCTCAACGGTACAACGGCAGTGTCCCACCTGGGGATTGAACCTGCAACCTTTGCGTTACAAGCCCAGTTCCCTAACCATTATACCACACTGCCTGCCTATAGATTCAATACATTTGTAACCAACTCTTTTCTGTGTTTTTGTCAGATTGCATCGCATGAAAAGAAGGCACATGAAAACTGGGTAGGTACTCAGCCCGCTCCTCTTCTGATTTTGGCATATTTCATTGTAAAACTATAAGCGGTCATACTAGCCATATAAATGCAAACTCTGCCTGCCTGCATTGCAGCTGGCAGCACGAGCTGCAGAACGTGACTTGACACATATCAAGCGAGAGAACGCTAACCTCAGGCAGAAGTAAGTGCCCTGCCCTCATGCTACTTGTATATAAAGAGAAGACTAGTGCATTTGATATTCTCTTTCAGGAGTCTTCTCCCATGTGTTGTATCAGTAGGGCCATGCACAGTTCCATGGTTCTCTCATTAACCTGCAGTTCTGTCTTCCATCACTATGAATGAATTAAGTTACTTGTTAAGCAGTCGGCATATTACGATCTCAAATAACATTCAGTTATCACAAGTGTGGTGCGTATTGCAGTGCTGTAGGCTAGTGAGCAGACTCGTACATAAGCGTGCTGATTGATTTAGAAGTACTGCCTTCAAATGTGATGTAATGTCTGTTCACTTTTCTGAAGGATATATCATTATTAAGGAAACTAAAATGTGGAAATAAGAGGGCACATATTTTTAAACTGCATTAACAAATCAAAACAAATGAAAGCAAAATGTAAAGATGTTTTCTTAATAGCACAGCCTGAACAATGTTTTGTTGTTGTTGAAGCAAATTATCTTGACAATGATTAAATTCAACATATAAAATTATTCACATTTAATGTCTTTAAAGCTCCACTTGGTTTTGGAGGATGGAACTGCAGGTTAATGAGAGAACTTAGGAATTTTGCACAGCCCTATGTATAAGCAGTTCTAACCTAGCTTTATGTTACTTCTACAAAGGTTGACAGATTCCCAGTTTAAGCTGGAGATGGTGGAGAAAGACCCCTACCCCCTAGAAACTCCAGGAAGACCTCTGTTCAGAGGTGACTTTTGGTTGAACATTCATTGAATATTATGAACAGTATATAATAATTTAAGTTTTTCTTCTGTAGAATCAATACTGAATCAGGGTTGTGGTGATTCCATTTCAATTCCGTCAACCCCCATAGAACATTATGGCCATTTTTCAATTCATTTCCTGAATGAATTGAAAAATGACCCCAACCCTGTACTGCATTGAATTCATGTTTTTCTGGTTTTATAAATCTGTGTTCTTGTTCTGCCTGTAGGCGAGAGATCCCCATTTGGACCATCTCCTCTGGGACGACCCTCTTCTGAGAACAGAGCTTTTCTGTCTCCGCCCACTCTGATGGATGGGCCGGCACGCCTCTCCCCCCAGTTTCCCCTGGGACCTGGGCCCAGAGGTGACCTCTCCAACAAAGGCCTTTCACTATGACACCGTGCATTGTGGCATAGCTGCTGTTTAATCATTGTCAAATTCGAGCACATAATGCATGCAATCAAAGCATTGTGTTTGTCATAGAATTAGAGGTTGAGTCCAGCGCATGTCTGATTTTCTAGATCCTCATCCACACAACATCCAACCTGCAACCATAACCCACATTCAAAGTCAACCCAACTGAATCTTTAAAAAACTAAGTGCTACCTGACTGAAAACCATATCAGTTTTCTCCAAATAATAATAATAGTAGTAGTAATAATTTCTTGATTAAGAAGTATTGAAACAAACTGCAATTGTTTACATTTAAATTAAAGATCAATTTGAGATGAGTTTGAAAATATATTTTCATGTTCACTGGGTAGTTAAATGCTTTGCAATGACCGTAAAACTAAAGGAAACATAGGCATTTAATGTAGCCTGTATGAAAGCACACATTTCAGTATATCCAGGCATTGCAGGGTTGAGGCTAACATTAATCTGCACAGCTACTTAGTAAAGCAGTAGGCTACACCAAGCATAAGCTCTAACAATTCTGCTTGTTAACACTTTTTCTGCCTTGCTATTCATTTGGTATATGTAATCTTGCTGTTGGTGCCTAACAGTGTAAACATTACAATTTAACTAATTGTGGAGAAATGGATAACCTAAAAATGACAAAATGGTTAAATACAACTTGACACACAGTAGACCTTTCTTTACTGTGATCACCCAACTTACCATTTTAAGACTGCTAAGCAGAAAAAGAATGTCAGGGACAGATAATGTAACTAAGAGGGCAGTTCTGTTTATGTTTGATACAGTCACTTCAGCTTGCATTATATATATATATGTTTGTGGTTTTTGCATTGCATTGTCCTGAGAAGGTGTTATTCTGTTGCAAGCTCTTATCTTGCTCCCTGTGTGCTCACACCTAGTCATCCTCATCTACTGTGTAGAAACAAGGACATCCTTTCACCAGTCTGCACTCATTAATCCCATAGTGGGGATTAATGCAACACGAATTTAAGATTCTACCATTGGTCCTCTTCAGTAAAAAGAACAGACCTGTTGAAGCCCTCTGTTCTTTGATTCATGTGCTTTAGCAGTGTGATGCTAGATTGAGGCTTCCTGAACCCCATAATGGGGGTAAGTGTTACATGCTGTCCATCACTGACATGATAAACCAATCAATGTTACAGGTTGGTCATTGCTAGTACGTGATCGCTCCACCCCTTTCGGGGGTTTGTGAAGCCTCAGTGTCTCATCACTATAGTAGTGTCGTCAGCCCATGACTCATTAACATCATGCTGTCTCTCTTGTATTTTGTTAGCGCCGAGAGGTCCAGAGTACCCTATCATGAGTGAAGGGGTGGACTCTGAACGGAGTGGTGGGGAGAGTCGTGGCCCACACTCCGACAGTGGTTCACTGTCCCCTACCTGGGAGAGAGATCGCAGGGGCCCCATACCTCCTCCAGGTACAGTGATGTCCACCTGTATTGGCACCCCTTGATATAGACATTTTCTCTTCTGCTGGCTTAAAGCCACCCATGAATACATATTGTTTAGGGGGTTTCTTTGGATCTTACTCAATACTATATGGCTGTCATGGCCACCGTGCACGTTTTAAGCCGTAACGTAGAGTGGCACAAAGCCGTCCAGAAAAGCTGACAAAGCAAGTCAGTTCACTGAGAAGCCGAAAGCTCAACTCATTTGTTCCAGAGATTTCCCAGCACTTTGGCATTTTTCAGCTGGTTTTGTTTCCAGAGCCCCACTTGCTGCACTGCACAGCTGGGCTTGAAGTATGGAAGAGTATGGCAATGGGTAGCATAGTATTGCAGTTGAAGCACATGATGGCAAAATCCAGAGGAACTCATGCCTAGTTAGTTATCAGTGGGGGTGTGAATAGTTGGTGGCATCACTGTATTTTGTATGTTATTGTGAATTGCATCTTGTTCATTTTAGTCCTGTTAGTGGTCTTGTGATTTTTTTTTTTTATTGCTTGGCAGAAGGTTATCATGTGCTTGTACAAATCCTGTCAAATCCATTTTGGAGGTTTTTGGCCCTTTGTCTTCTTCGCCTGCTATATGTTAATTCAAGTCAAGTCAAGTTTGTTGATTGATTACATACATATGGCGGTAACCATACATGGCAGTGAGATTTTTTGTTCCCGTTGTTACTCTCTCAACTTCAGACACTGGCAATCACTCGGTCGACAAACAAGATAGACAAACAGTTAAATAATGAAAAGTAATAACATCTTAATTAAATGTGAATAGGGTTTGAATATGTACAAACAATAGATTAATAGATACAAATAGATTAATAGAAAAACAAAAGTAGTTAAGTCTTTGGAAAGTGCATGTATAGGCAGTAACACAGTGGCACCGTTGCGTCTGGTGTGTTCTCATAGCCCTTGATTTTGAGTCATTCCGTCTGTTATATCCACATCCACACCTGTAGTCCAGTGTCACAGCTTTTACACTTTCATCTCCATCGTCATCTCATCTCCATTCCGCATCCAGTCGTTCTCATTTCAAAGGAAATACAAATGATTGAAATTCATTGTTTTGTGAGGATTGCTTTGAAAAGAAAATACGTTAAGTGGGGTTTCTTTCCTCATCCAAGGGTACCCGTACCCAGACCCCAGCCTTCCCTACCGCAGGCCACCGCCTGGTGTCTTCCCCATGGGCCCGCTCCTACCCAGAGGCCCCAGTCCAGCTGAAGCCCACAATTTCCCCCATCTTTCGGACAAATCTGGTGAGCAACTAACCTATTATAATCTACTCCAGCAGGCTTCTATGATGTCTGCTTTTTGCCCTGTGCTTGTCTCGTGCCTGGTAGTATGTGTTGTACATGTGTAAATTACTGATTGACTGTGGATCTGACTGTGAATATGAATTTAAGTGCTTAGTGCTTCTGGTGGGGCTTAAACCAGAAAGCAAATAACAGCATTGGTCCCATATCTGGAAATCCCTGGTCTTCCAGCCTTGTTTGAAAAGAGTTAAGCTAATAGCATTACCATGGCATGAATGAGTTCTCTTGTCACCAAATCCTGAAGAATTTTTGAAAAACAACCAGCCAAGAAGGAATTGCAACTCAGCTGAGATTCTGACACTTTCCTCCTCTTTTTCAGCAGACTCATCATATCTGGCCAACACCTCGGATTCTTTTGGGGTAGGGGAGAATGAGAGCAGAGATGTAAGTACACTTGCTCTAACACACAAACTGTTTGGTGGATAGAAATGGAGCATACACAGTTTTTATTGTAACAGGGAAGAATGTGTTCTCTAATAGCCCAAATTTCTATGTACACAGAGCCTTTTGTCACTGTCTGGTGAGCTGAGAGTGCCCCCAGACCCAGATGTGAGAATGGGGCCAGGATTCGGGCCACCTATGATGGGACCACCCCCTCCACTTGAACCCAGAGACCACTTCCCACGAAGGCCGTATGGCCCCCCTGACTTCTTCCCCCCACGAGGCCCTGGAGGACCCCCCATGGGCAGTAAGTGTTTTTTATTATTATTATTATTTAAATATGTACAAACATTTTTAATATGAACCAAAAGGAACTTTAATCTTTTTGTTATTAAATCATAATTTAATTTCTTCTAGTGCGACGGCCACCTCCACCAGGAATGTTCCCCCGGTTTCCCCTTCCGCCCCCCCAGCATATGGGATACCCCCCTGTGAGACCCCCACCCGACAGTTTCCCAGGACCCCTTCCGAGGCCCTCCCCGCCAGGCAGCGAGCAGCCTCCCGAGCATCTCCCCGAACCCCAAGATATCATCTGAGCTGCCTCCTGCGTGTCACTTCCTGTTTTGTGCTAATGTTTTTGTGCTGAGGCACCTGCCGACCGGTGGCAGTTTCCTGTGTTGAAGGTCATACTGGGGCTCCCCGAGTGGCAGTGCTCACAGCGTCTGCACGCACCTGCCACTGCTGCTGCTCACTTCAAACGTTGTAGCAGAGGCTCTCCACATGTTCTGCGTCGTCCTTCCAAGTCAACATATCTCCCCATTACAAGCCGGCTTTTAAGCTTTTCACACTAAGGTACAGAACATACAAACGGTTCTAACTCGCAAAGTTTCATAGCCTTTATTCTACAAAGTGTCAGTGTTTTGAGAATTACAGCGGAGATCAATAGTTTAGATTATGCAGTGTCAACTCCATTAATATAGGGAGAATAGAGCCAATAAAGAGAAGAGATGGGTTCGAAACCAGTCTCTGCCAGACCGGCCCTGGCCGTGAGCTCCGATCAGAGGCAGCATTTGGCTGTCCGCCCGAGGGGGAGGGGGGGGGGGAGGGTGAGCCGGCTCGAGTTCGCCATGAAGCATGTAAAGGTGTCCCCAGAACGTAGGTGGGCGAATTCCATCTCGAAGGAAGTGGAGTTCACTGCCCTCTGAGAATTAGCTTGCCTCGTGGGGACGAGCGGCGGACTCGTGTGGGGAGGGTAAATCGAAATAGAGGGTATAATTGGCCAAAAAAGAAGACATGGACATGAATGTTGCTTTTGAAGTAAGGGGTTTCAGTTTAAATTAGTTTCTAATTTTACTGGAATCAATTAAATGTATATACAGAAATTGTATTAATACTGTGAATGAGAAAATGTACATACGAATCCTTGCTATGCACCAATTATTTTTATTTTCAAAACGAATGGTGCTGTCCAGCCCTCGTGCTTTGCGGTTTGTTCTTTGAATGGATTTTATCAAGGATTATTTCCTTGTTAAACTACATTAAGTTTGATACATGCAGACATTATGAAAGTGTTTGCTATACATCCAAGTAAACCACAAAATGGGAGGACTGAATCAGACCGAGTTTTCAATGTATGAGAGAATCTCACATTTTTAACGCATTGTGTGTATTCAGAACCGTCCATATTCTCCTAACATTTGTTTGTTCGTTCAATTCCTCTAATTTCACTTAAATGATTGAACAAGTCTGATATTAAACTGGCACTTCCTATTGTGTAAAGAACTAATAAATAATGTACAATTTCAATGAGAAGGTTCATTTTCATAATATTTAAAGCCATTTTCAGAACATACTGGTGCAATAAGTGTTACATGTCATATATTGAGTGATTTGGTCAATAAATTATTCATATCAAATCCCAGACAATTCAAGTTCCCACATATAATACAGAAAAGTGACGACATGGCTTTCGTTAATGCTTTTATTCACCGATTAAAAGAAATGCATCCATTCAACATAAACTCAATCAACATTCAGCTGGTTTGCCCAATGTGTCAGTTTAGTTTTTGTAGATTTTCCTTCCTTTTTACCTCTGATCATTTTCAATCGATAAAATCTCACCACATCTGGCATGTTCACAACTCTGCCAGTGGATTCACGTTGCTGATGTACATATAAAATCAAATGCTATGTGCTCACTGGAGACAAAAATAGACAGAACACCCCTGTCCAGATATTAAACATTTAAGATGGGAAAACCATTTTGTAAATAACGCTTATAAACTTTAAACATGTTCATAAATAGAATCTGGACATGTGTTGCATATACATATTTATATAAATCTATACACACACATATATAGACTTATATAGACGCATGTATATACACATTTGTTTTTTTCCCGAAGTTTATAAGGTAGCAGCCAGGTCTTAGCACTGCTAGTACCCCATGGTGGCCACTTTACGACTTCTTTATTGCAAACTGTCCTGATTTTAAACAAATGCACAACATTCGTACCACTTAACTGGGGCCAGCTGGCCAGTCTCACAGAGACGATGTCTGTACCCACGGTTGCCCCTGAAACTGAGTTGGCTTCCGAAGAATCAAAATTTTAAAATAATAAGGCCAACAATATTTGCAAGTAAGTTCTTTCCGTTTAAGTGACAGAAAAAAAGACTAGATTATATGCATTCCTCTTGCATAGTTTGAACCTTTTTTGTAACGCAAGCCAGCCATAAAGAAATGTGACTTATCAAGCTCAATTCTGACCTACACCACAGATGACCTGTAACACAAGATTACTTGGATTTGTTGAGTGTAATCTCAGATAGAGTAAACCAAAGATAGGAAGCATTTATGATTCTCTCTCCTGAAAGGTCTCGCTCAGTTCCAAGCTTTGCACTCTTAAGGCCGGCATGAGGTGATTTGTATTAAGGTAAGAGAACGGAGCAAATAAGTAAATAAGCAACAGCATGTCAACTCTTGAGATCGGAGTCCAAAGCTGCTCAGCTCCTTTTCAATGAGAAGTTCAGATTGTGAATGCATACAAGTTTCGGAAAATAAAATGGAAAAAAAGATACGAAAATATGGAGATCCATGTTGTAAGAAACAACTGGTCGTTTTTGGGATAAAAAGATTCCCCCCTCACACTTTGCTATGAAAATTGATAAGCGAAGGAAAAGGGGTAAACAACCACGTCTATCATGATGTACTTAATTGTCACACTGCAAAAAGTTTTTTATAACAGACCAGCTGTCTGCTACTGATTGGACCCCATTGCTCAAAACAAAAAGAAAAGTAAAAACATAAATAACTTCATGCAGACATTTGGCCATTTTTTCTTCTCCCCAGTGGAATGTTCCTTATCGTCACATAGCAGCTTACAGGTTTGATAGAACCAACCATGATTTTCAGAACTACATTCACTCTTCACAGTGAAACAGGTGCATTGTAAGAGTTCTACTATTGGTGACCAAGCCACAGCACAGCTGTGTTCAAGACAGGTCGAACTTCAACTTCTTCGTATGTAAATCTAGTAGTAGTATACCTTGGCTGGCCAGCCATTGGCCTGCCCCCTGCCAGCATGTGGGCACTTTGATAGGGTTATATTACCGTGATCTTTGGCAGCTGATGCAGACGCTGACAGAAGTAAAAATCCAGTGACTTGTTGAGAAAGGTTTTTTTTCCATTACAAGCTTGCGTATTTGAGGCCTGAGCAGTTGAACCCCTCTCCCTGGTCTGACAGTAACCCTGAGAAAGGCTGTTTCCTGTTGTTCACTGGTGAGAAAATGGTACACCTTAATTCTTACACACACACCTCACTCCAATGTATGCACTTTTGAAACTTAAAAAAAGAAAAAAAAACACTGATGGTTCAGTGAACACTATAAAAAAAAGCTGTAATAGACACCGATTTGTTGATTGGAAATAAACAGAAACAACGTAAGTTTTAAATGAAAGCTATCTGGGTTTAGGCACGGCATGAGCGATTATTAGCCAACGGATTGTAACAACTGGCATTGTCATATCTACCTGACTGAATACTACCCATTTCTATTAAGCACATGTACACAACATTCATTACCAATATACTGTAGTGATCTACTATTTTCTTTTTGGTGTGGTACTAAAATAGAAATGGGAATTTAAACAAATAAAATAATCCCTCAGTTAACATGCATATTTTCCATTCTTTGCCATATCTTTGCTTCTCATGCATTTTCTGCAGGCTTTGTGTTCATTTATAGAGGAACTTTGCATGCAGTCTTACACGTAGGCTACCAAACAGCTCAGTAAATCTCACTGGTTGATTTAAAGGTTTTTGGACAGAAGATCATCCCCCTTCCCCCCCTTTCCGCATCCTAAACGCAACAGGTCAGTACTTAAAATGCTATTTGCATACTTTTGTTCTCTTAAAATGATTTTTTCCCCTCACATCAATGGTCCATGAACACTGTGGTTGGTTCACAAATGCAGTAGTTTCACAACAAAACCGTCACGTGATGCCTTCTGATCTTAGGAATGCATTCTCAGAACTAAAAAGTTAGGAGGCCCACATATCTGAAAAACAACAACAGTGAAGTATCCTCTCTGAAGAGATATATATGTATATATATATATACTCTATTGTGCAACAACAAATATCCACTGTTATTCAGACAAGCAAGGATAAAGACAAGCATGTCATTAATGGGAACTCCAGAACAAGGAACTTCCAGGTTTGCCATTGAAAGACTGTTGGCTTCACATTCACATTCTAATACTATGCAAGCACCAGATTCCCTCTTCTATGAGCCTTAAAACAGCAAATACACCATAGAAAATTATTTAAAAGTCTTACAGACGCACATTTTAGATCTCAACCTTTTAAAACTATACCGAGGGAGACAGAGCAAATAGAAAAACAAACCAACAACCTTGAAAGTGTGTTTTGGAAGAGCTTTTCAAATACACACAGTATTCAGCCCCCAGGCACACATGCCTCAAACGACAGCACAAGACAAAGCCTTCATTGTAAAAATACCACAAGTGCAAGTTTCCTGAGATATGGAACAAGCAAACTTAGTTCTTCCTCTGTCCAAAGCTCAGTGGATGAAACACTCCATAAACCTTGATATAGAAACAAGGGGATGTTCAAGGCAACTGTGACTCAAGACTTAATAAATAAAACCAACAGACTGGCTGATTGCTTCATACATCATCATCACCATCATCATCGCGTGTGGCGCCTACCTGAGACGGATCGAGAGGATTTTAAGAAAGGACTGCAGCGTCTTGTAGTGATCCTCTTTGTGGGATCACTGGCAGAGAGCCCCCCAGGGACCTGCAGAACTATGCAGCAGAGTGAGATGCCAACCTCTGCTATCTGTTTCATGAGAGGACAGAGCTTCACTGCCAGTGCGTCTGTACTTCCAGGATAGAAAACCAGCAGGATCTTTGTCCCGTACATATCAACAACAACTCAAAAGAACAATTATAAATGTAAAAAAAAAAAATCATGAACAGAAGGCTGAAGGGCTGTACTAGTGTCCATCAGAGCTCCGTCCTTGGCCGGAAGACTCAAACCTAATGCCAGGTAAATGAGTATGAAGAAGTTTGTCATCTCAAAAGGCAGGGACGGATAAACCGATAGACTTAGCTTACAGCATCTCTACACTCCCCTATAAGAAACCAATACACAAACAAGCAAACAAACAAACAAACAAGTAAACACACACCATACATCTTGTAAGCTAGCCATGATAAAGCCCTCCCCCCACTCACTCATTAGCTAATAAACCAATACCCAACTATACTCTCTTATTAAGAAGCAAGATATATAGATATAAATATTGAGCGAATACTGATTAAACACAGCACATATAAAGGGTTAGTTCACACTACATAAAAAAAAAAATAAAATGAAACAGGGCCATTATGTAAAGAAGCATTAAGCATGGGTGTTAAATATGGGGTGGGGTGGGGTGGGGGGCCGGCTACATGCCCTCGCTGAAGCTCTGCATCTCCCTGTAGAAGTGCTGGAAGGGCTCACTCAGGACGTTGCTGGTGTCCATCATGGGCTGCCAGACACGGCCCAGCCCAATGGACACCTCTTTGATGAGGTTGTGCACTGGGTCCTCCTCCAGGTAGAAGACCGGGTCGGGGTCGAAGTCGATGCTCTCCTCCGACACCGCCAGCACTCTCAGGTTGGGGCCACGCAGGCGGGAGATGGCAACGAGGTTGTGGGCCCACACCGTGTAACCTGCAAGCCAGGACATTCAACGTGGTCACGTCTGCAGCATTTCAAACCATTGAGTTCAACATGAGACAACTGAAATGCCATGTGAAAAATGGGGGAAAAAACAATTGTTTCCTGGATATTACGCTACCCGCAAGTTCACACAGAAATGCAATGCATGGAATTTCAGCCAAAATACTAACAGATATTCTAGGCTGTGGGCTAGGCTCTTCTGTGCAGCTGCACTCACCGTGGATGACCAGGACAGAGAGATGAATGCAGCGCCAGGTCAGCAGCACGAGAGGGTCTTCGTTGCGATTGTCGCTGAGGTCCGGGAAGCCCGCGTCGTCCCTCATGAGGATAAAGTGGGTGAGGGTCTTGTGGTACTGCAGGGAGATGAGGTCCACGGTGGCCACGCTGGTGTAGGTCGAGTAGCTGTCGAAGTGAATCCTCTCCAAGGGCAGGCTGGGCTTCAGCACCGTCAGCAGGTCCTGGCTGCGCACGTCCAGCGCCATGATGTAGACGCGCAGGTTGCCGCTGTGGCGCACCAGGGCCTTCCAGTCTTCCTCGCTGGCAGTGCCGTCTAGGGGCTTGCTGGCCAGGACAGTGCCGTTGATGAGTAGGGAAAGGCGGTGCAGGGGCATGTGGTCGCTCCTGGAGAGGAGGCGGCACATGTCGGTGGTGAAGTCACAGAAGTCCAGGGCCAGGGAGCGCAGGTTGAGCAGGCGCTCCAGCTCGATGGCCGGGACCAGGGAGGGCAGCTGGTTGTCCAGCAGGCTCAGATGCTCCAAGGAGGTTGCGCTGGGGTTGGACATCGTCGCCAGGGAGGTGGGGGTCACCATCCCCAGCATGAAGGCCGAGGACAGCCACTTCACGCGCCTGCTGTTGGCCAGGACCTCCTCGAACAGCATCTGGATCCTGGGAAAGGAGAGAGGTGTGGAGGTAAAGCACTGTGTAGTCGCTCGAAAATAACGTGCAGAGTTTCTGACCTTCCCCAAGGACTCACTCTTTGATTTTCTTGCTTCCTTGGTCAACCTGATGGAAGTGGGCACTGTCCAAAATGCCCTCATCCTGGAGGATACAGGTGTCACCATAAAGACTCAGTTTCTGAAGGTTTCTGGGAAGTAAAAGGAATGCAGCGTGAGCAATGCAATTTCACAAACCGAAAAATGAAAATATTATGCATTTCTCAGCTGTAGTGATAAAAGCATGTGCCTTTCAGAAACGTTTAGAGAGAGTTCAAAATTGAACAAATCGTCTGAAACAGAACGGTCTACTTTCAGGAACAGGAATAAGGGTCAACAATGGAAACAGCCCTACTTGTGGCAAAGATTTAGAGAATAAGTTACAAAGTACATATACATGCCCTGTGAGACTCATCAATAATTATTATTGCAGATTTAGCCTTTTTCAGCACTGGGTGACAATTCATGTGCTACGAACCAAGCATACCCTTTAGTGGTCTGTACCAGAAAATCCAGAATTTTCCCAACAAAATGCATGTAGGACAAAAGAACCCAGCATTTATTAAAAACACACCATAGGTGTCAAGAGTAGAAAAACATAATGACTCCTGGTAACCAGATCATTCTAATAGAAATGCACACATTGCTTTTATGGATGTTTCCGGAAATTTTTTGAGAGTGAAATTATTCAGGCACAGAGAAAAGAAAATTTGCATCTATGAGGATGGCTGCACATCTACAATGTTCCCCATACATATAATTGTGTTACCAGGTTGTTTTGTAAGTGTTACACCAAGCTGACCTTTATGACCACTAGGGCAAGTTGACCTATTAAGCCCACCAAGTTTGCCCATTTAAGATATGTCTCAATTGTTGTAGGTCAAGGGAGGAACAATTTAAAGATGAATCTCATGTGAAGCTTATTTTTGACTTGGACTAAGGTTCGATAAAAATAGATCATAAAATATGTGCAAAGTCCAGGATGGGCTTACTAGGTACATAACGTACCATTTAAGCCTGTGTATGTTCCAAATAAGCCCACTTCATAATTTATAGTTTAAAAAACTACTTTTATTCAATCACATTCTTACCGTTGAAGGCTGTTTGATTAAACTGTGGAATTGTGACATCAATATCTGGCAACATTTCTTATTCATACCACACTGAAGCTTACTAGCAAGTAGCCCCATTTCCATCCAAAGGGCCCACAATAAAAATTAATCAACTTTTTCCAGTCTGTACATTCAAAAATTCAAGAATGGCTTCCACTGCTGTGTTGTCTTTTTCTACAGTTCTGTGGTTTATTAATAGAAGATCAGCAGACTGGGTGCAGTGCCGCCACCTATGGTCGCCGAAAGAAGGCTCTCACCTCTACAGAGAGACTGGAACACATTGATTTCAATACCTTCTTTTGGCAAAATAGGACTGCCATTTTTAAATGGACTAATTATGGAGATTCCATCAAAGGTGGGAAAAGTTTCAGGTAAACTGACAAGCCGCTGAATTATTTCGCTACAATAGGAGTGCTCATTTTCCTTGACTGAGAGACTCAATGGAATAGAGGCATGATGGAAGGAAACACGGTTAAATAGCGAGCAATATAATTAATAATATTGCATGAGTCCAGCTTAGCCTTAGTTAGCCAACTGTCTTGGCTAGATAACTATTCACTGGACCATATCATTTGGTATTCCAGCTAAACAGCAGCAAGTAAGCTAGCCATCACTTCGACATAAATAAGTATGATTTTTGTATACTTTTTCTTATTTATTTTTACAAACATAACACATGGAAAATCTGGTGTTCTATCCCTGAGATACATCGATTGGTGCAGTTGTGCGAACACACAGGCATTTAAAAGCTGACTAGCACTTGCACCCTCAGCAAACAAGCAAACTATGAATGCAATGATATATGGCACACAGGGGGACAGTTTATTCACTCATCAACCTTGGTTAATTCAGCTGATCAGTTTGGGATATTGCTATAAAGCAGGCATCCCAATCAGTTGGACTTAAATGTCTATGCCTTTGCACCCAATTTTACATTGAGAACAATTTATAAAATAACTTATTTACCTTGGAATTTCCAAAAAAATTAACATGTTTTAACAATCTGCTCATGATAAGAAACCTAACCATAGAAAATCAAGTTATAAAGTACCATCAGCGAAGCTTTATTTTGCCATCAAAGTGGCATTTCATGTGATGGTGTTTCTTTTCAGCTAATGTGAAAAACATGCCGTGTACCACCTCGCCTCTTTGACAGTCGTTAAATTCATAACTGTGCCGTCTTGATGGCATGCTTGTAACATTTTCAGTTAATGTAATTTATTTTTATCATCTTTGACCCTGAAAACAAAACCTACTGGTGTTCTCATGCCCAACTGTTTCCGAGTGCACTCCAAACACAGTAGTTAATGCCTATTTCGTTTAATGGATACCTACCAAGTGGGCTTAATAGGAACATACAGGGCTTAATTGGAACGAGTCATTTAGGGCAAAAATTGCATTTTTTGGCAAATATTACATTCTACTTAAATAATAGTTCAAAAAATTGTATTTACTATAAATATACACTATAAACAACAAAACTATGCAATCTATTGATTGATCACGTTGGAAAACATGTTTGTTTATTTATATTGTAGCACATGTATATATGTAAAAATGATTATGTAAATGTAGATGGAGTGAATTTTGAAGGATGGTACCCATTAAGCCCACTGAAGACAATTACATTTCTAACATTACACTTATGTAATTTACTAAATCTACATAAATATATAATATAATGTCAATGTAACAGTACAGAAAGACAAACATTTTCAATAAATATAAACAATTAAAGCTTGAGATGTATTATTTTGTTGCAGTACACCAAATTGTGGCTAGCATTTTGACTGTGACATGAGGCGAGACGGCTGGCACACAAAACCCATCTATTAATTTAACATGAAATAAATATCCAAGTAATGTGGTACCATATTCATATTTCAAAATATTAATCTCTGAATTGTACATACAATATGAACATTTACCCGAGGAAGCACCAAAAATGTATTTTTCCAGGGGTCGCATCCACAGTAAACTTTGAAAATGACCTTCAGGAAGTAACACATGATCACCCATCTCTTAATAACAACAAAAACGGTCATAAATATATCGAGTTAATTCATTGGTCGAGACATTTAACGTTTTATGTTTTCTGTGTTATTTTAATTTGCAAACAAATATAGAACCGGGCTTAATAGGTACCTGGGCTTAATAGGTACACTTACCATATATCTACAATAAGTACATTTGTTACATATATGTATATGTATAGATATCCAGACTTTATTTTTTAACTACGTATGGTTATAATCAGAGCCATGGTCTGCTCAATTCTGGTGGTAGACTGACTGCCTAAAATGACAACAGTTTCTGCACTAAATTATTATTAGTAAAAAATAAATAAAAATCATTCAAATGCTCTGTTTGCGTTCTGTAGCCTATGCACCTAGCTACCAATAGGAATCGCTGCAACCAGATCGCCGAACCAAACCAGCGAGAGGAACGCAGTTTGCTGCGTTTATGAATAATGCGATATAGTACTTTTCTGAAAATATGGATGTAATTAGCAGTGACTACTGCAGCAGTCAGCTACAACCAAAACTAAAGTCACGACACCGTTACGTAATGACGCGAGTTTGTTTATAACTAGCTAGCAAGGTAGCTAGCTAGCTAGCTATACATGACCTAGCTTGCTACAGCAACTGACGCAGTTTACTAAAATGGCTGGTTGTAGCTAGTTATTATAGCAAACTACCTGTTATTCCGAATGCTGTTCAGCACGCATAACACCTGATCTAGGTAGGTGTTCATTGCATCCTTCCAATGATCAGGAAACTGCTGGTCGCTTTCAGATGGCTCCATTCTACCCTCTACACCGTGCATAGGACTGAGGTATCCTTCCACAGGGGCAAACTCCAGCTGTAACTCCCGCACGAAGGAGCCAATCTTCCGCATGAGGAATTCCAATTTCGAGGTCTCGTCAATGCCAGAGCCACTTCCATTTGTGCCACCACCGACCCGCAGCTTAAGCTCCGTCCACAATGCTGGATAAAACAGACACTCCCTCCAGCGAGTGCACACAGCCGAGGCCCGAAGCTTGTCCCGAGCGGACAGGAAGGAAAATATGTGGACAATTAGCTCGCTAGGTAAGGCCGAGGCTCCGACACCCCCGACCAGAGCCATGGCCGTTTGATACTGGCCTGTTACACTCAGGAACGTGAAAAATCTGTTAACCGTTGAACGATTCCTGTGCACAAGTGGCTCAACCGCAGAACTAATCGTGCTCTGGTCGCCTTCAGTGAAAACAAACATCGCATAGCAGCTTTCCCTTCAATACTATTGGATCGCACCACATATCTTCCTGCGTGGGGGTCAGCCCTCTCTGACAATATAATATTAAGCGCCAATATCCTTACATCTATTCAGTTGATATAATTTATGCAATATTTAGTTTTAGTAGCATAGTATAATCTGATATTTTTGAAGCATAAATGGGCTAAAGTAACTGTCAAGTCGTATCAAATTACCAAACACGTCTATTTAGATGGTTCAATCCAAAACCCTGTTATTTTTGCTATACCCCTATATATTCTGCAGGGGGCGGCGTTCCATCTTTCATCGGAAATGGGCTAGTATAGAACGCTCATTCGTTCCTATGGGAGCTGTTTCAGAAATTGTTGAATATAAAATAAAAGACTACTGACACTGCCTTCAAACTTTTTAGATACTGGTCAGCCATCAGGGTTGTAAATTGGATAAAAGCGTCTGCTAAATGGCATATATTATTATTATTATTATATTATCAAAAGAGTTCTTAAGATAAATAGCAGAGACAAAATATTCTTTGTGGTTTTTTTATCAGAATCACTTCTGCCCTCTTATGGATTACTCAAATTCTCCCACTTCTCTTCAGTGGCTCAGACTTGTAGGGATATTGAAATAGATGACTGCATTCTGAATATTTTTCTTCTTTTCTTACCATGAATGTGTTTCTAGTGAAACAAATGCAAAGGTGAATTTCCCAGATGTCACTATGTGTGTAATGTGGTATCTCCCCACAACTCATGTCAAATATTGACAACTGTTAAAACAAATAGCCAGCAGACATATCGTCATGTATCCTGCTCCTGCTGTCTGGCTGAGGCTAAGCAGGTGTAGGCTTGGTTAATGCTTTGATGTGAGACCTGGGAAAACAAAGTTGCTGCTGGAAGTGGTGCTCATGGGTCAGTTGGAGGCAGTATGCCCTCTGGACCAAATTAAATCGAATGCCCCAGTGAAGTGACTGGGACATGCTGTCTTTTGGATCAGGTCCTGACTCAATGTGTTCATTAAAGTTCCCATGGCACTTATTGCAAAGAGTAGGGGGTTCCCTGGTGTCCAGGCAAAAATTCTCAGCCTGGCCACCTAATTGTCCCCCAGTTTATTTGCCTCCCAAATAATGTCCTCCTTCTCCACCTCAGCTGATGGTGGTGTGGGTTTTGGCATAAAATGGTGTTTGAGAAGTGTCCCCCCTTCACTGTAAAATTATTTGATCTGACTTGATCATGAAATGAAAGGCACTATGTAAATATAGTGCATTTTGAAATGCCAAAAATGAGCCTTAAAGGAAACATCACTTACACCTGCAAAACATTCACAAAATGTTGAAACATCCATTTATGTAAAACATTATAAAATATATATATATTAATATAAATGGCACCTCTTGTAATGAATACCCTGAAACAGTTTCATATTTATTTTGGAAATCTTCTGTGAAATCTTTTTGGCAAACCCTTCATACCTTTATTGTTGATCATATCTATAATGATTTTGTGTTATTATGAAAAGATGTATTGTTTTTGTATATAGTATTTATATAAATATAATTGGATAATTTTAATTGATACATTCCACATTCATAAATGCTTTCCAAAAGGAAGTCAAACAATATATTACATCTATTCTGCTCTCTTTAAACAAAAAAAGCTATAAATATTGTACATAGCGTATTTGTTTGTTTGTATACCCGTTTGTATACTTGTATTTGTGGAAAAAAAACACCCTCACGGTCAACCATGACTTAATTGATCAAATAGACGCCAAAAAGGTAATCAATATCCAAGTACGTTCACTTCGGTTTTTAACGCACATGAGCGATATCACACGATTCTTCTGATGTTCAGTATGTTTAACGATTAAGTTCGGGGTTGTTGGTCCTTTTAAATTAAGGAGGGGCAGTCATGGAAAACGTCACGTCCGTTTTTTCAACACGGAAAAGAATCAACAACAAAACGAATTCCCCACAGGGTGTAGAAGAAAGAGAGATGGCGGAGCTTTCGCTTTACCTTGCGAACATCAATGTGTCGCTGACACAGAATATGGAGGTAGAAAAGGTACAGTATTGTTACTGTGTTTGTTAGTTCTTTTGATTTTAAAAACTGTTAATGTGTTGATTCCATCATAGCTTTCAGTTAGTTAGCCAGCAGCTTCTGTTAGTGTAACAAGTAGCTAACTTCGCTTCTATGAAAGGTAACGTTAGCTAACGTAATTTGCTAGCTGCTGTTTCCTTGTAGCAATTGTTTAGCTATTTGGTTAGCTATCGAATTGCTTTACGTTTTAGCATTCTCTAAAATGAAACATCCATGTAGCTATCTATCTATCTAACGATCTAGATTTCACTACAGTCTCGTGTAATGTTGTCCTGGTATAAACAATAAAACGCTCATATTATACCATCATCATAGTCACCCGTATACATTGACATAGCTTACTAGTGGTGCAGCTTAGCTAGAAATTCCATAAGGATTGTGCATTTTGTGATAAAAGCATGAAATTTGGTACACATATAGTTAAAGGCATTCCAAAAAGATTTAGATGTGGAGCCATCATGAATTTTCAATATGTCGCCTATGGCAACCAAAATGGCCGCCATTGGTCACTATTGATAATTTTTTCTGATAAATGTTCTTATCAGGGATGGAAATGTAATGATATTGAGGACATAAGCTCAATTTATCTAGTATACATAGTTCTTATGAATTGACATTTGGATAATACAATTTTCAAAATGGCGGCCATGACTGGTATGACAATTGTAATTGCAATAAAGTTGCATAGATTATTTTGATATGGATGATCTCGGGGTCAAATTATACATAGGCCTACAATTTTATGATTCAGACTTCAAATTTGCAACTATAGAATTACAGAGAAGCTGCATTTTATCATATAATTCAAGAAGATCTTTTTTATGTGGCGGCCAACATAGAAATTGTAATTCCAATAAAATAACACGAAAGTCCAATAAACTCACAAGTCTGCAAAATGAAGAATAATTACTGTACATGTGGCTATGTTTTACAGAAAATAGTACAGTAATAGAGTGGATGTCGAAGCACAGCCAGGGCACACTGGTGACACCACTGCTGTGAAACTCAGCATGGGGTTCAGTGTCAGCTAAATACACTCTACTTTATGCTTTCTGTATCTGCATGCTGTGATCGTTTAGTAGTAGTGTAGTTTAGTTTCCTAAATGCTATCTAATTTTAGCCCCACATCTACAGTAGTTAATATTATGCATATTTAGATGTAGTTAGATAGCCGCACTTGAATTGACAGGATGTGCCAGCGTGGGAGAGCCGAGCCAAGGGTAACGGGGCTTTACATGACTTTCATATAGTTACCCAGATGGTGTACAGATCGCACAGGAATTAAATGGCATTGGATGAACGATCGGGCTAGGTGTAGGTTAACTTTCACATCCGAACCTAGTTGTATCCCATACCTGAATGTGTTTCTCTAAGAAAGAAAAGAAAGGAAAGTGAAGAAGGTAAAATAGGGTAAAAGGAGATCCCTTCTGCCTTTACTGTAAGACATTATCAAAGAAAATGTCAAAGAATTTCAAACTTGTGGAACTTGATGGTCAAGGACCATCAACTTCTTGCCCAGACAAGACTGACTGGAAGCTCTGTATTATATGCCAAGAGCAAAAAGCAGAGGCATTGACATGTTCTTTGCAGTGCACGCGAACAGACAAGGGGAGTGGATACAGTTCAATTGCAGAGCATTTGATCCAGTTCAAAGAACTTGGCCAGCTCCCTTCAACATTTACACTTGAAAGACTAGATGAGGGCCATGGTATTGAAGCAGCCATGGTTGCAAACAAAGCTCAATACCACAAAACATGTAAGCTCAAGTACAACGCAACCAAGCTCCAAAGAGCACAAAAGCGAGTACTGGGAACAGATAGTGAAAGTCCTGACCCACAGACAGACTGCAAGCGCACAAGGTCCCAATCATCAAGTACTTCTGAAATGAGACAAGACACCTGCTTCTTCTGCGGAGAGCCTGCTGGCCATGATGTCCTTCATGAAGCTGCAACATTTAAGTTGGACCAACGGGTGCGCAAAAGTGCAACCCTTCTTCAAGACACAGAACTACTACAGCGACTTAGTGCCGGGGACATGGTGGCCACTGAAGCAAAGTATCACACCAAATGCCTAGTACGTCTGTACAATCGTATCCTTCTTTATGACCGAACCAGCACATGCAAAGAAATAGACAAGGCACGGAGGAAGATGTTTGTGAAGAGGCACAATGTGCTGTCAATCCCTCCAACAAAGGCTGCCTTAGAGGAGCATGTGAAGAGAGCAGTGTATCAAGGAGGCCATGTGTGGGGTCAGATGCTAGTGTCCACACCAAAACTACCTTCACTGTGTAGATGGGGATGGTCAAAGACATCTGAGGGGTACGAACCCTTCTGGACATGCCTACCAGATGCAGGCCATTCCAGCTATGAACTTGTCTGGCAGTGTTAGGCAGTGCAAGTGCAAAAAAGCTGCATTAGACTGCACAGCCCTCTGTTGCTGTGAAGGGGAGTGCTAAATAGACTTTGATGTGATAGACCCTATATTTGGCGGGTCATTGTTATCACTTATTTTGAGTCTTAAATTGTAGCTTCTGAGCAATTCTGAATTTCCAAATTCAAATTCTGAATCATAAATCCTGATGATGGTCAAGGACCAAAACGTTGTTCTCAGCATGTGTAATTTGTATTAAAGTTCAGCACTCAGCAAGTTTAGACGCTTTGTGGGTGTCCTTCCCTTTTCAAGTTCTGAATCATAAAACAGGTATGATTTGACACCAAGATCATCCATATCAGACGAATCTACACAACTTTATTGCAATCACTATTTTTTTATTTTTTTATTTTTAAATTTTATTATTATTATTATTTTTAATATATATATATATATATTTTTTTTTTCTTGGACCTCATAACAAAAAAATAACAGAAAAATAATAAAATAATATAAAAAAGAATCGGGGGAGACAAAGACAACCTCTACGTGGCCTCCCCTACGAGTAGCTTAAAGGCCCAAAAGCCTACAAAAGTGAAACTAATGTCGTTAACACATCTGCAGACCGCAAAAAGCCAAGCTGGTTTAGCGCTACTGCAGCTCAACATTGAAGGCCTTCACGCTGCTAAGGTCAATGTTATCAAACAGATTGCCGGACCTGGACAATGACACAGTAGCCTGGCTCACCTCAAACGAACAGCAGGTCTAAAAGACGTCGCGACAGAAGAAGAAAATTGATAAGAAAACAGTTGTCACTGGTGCCCACTGGCGGCCATTTTGAAAAAATGGTTGCATGGGTGACATATTGAAAATTCATGAAGACTCAACAACCAAATCTTTTTGGAATGTCTTTGGCTACATGTGTACCAAATTTGGTGCGTTTATCAGAAAATGCACAATCGTTGTGGTTAACTGGCGGCCATTTTGGAAAAATGGTTGCCATGGGCGACATATTGAAAATTCATGATGACTCAATATCCAAATCTTTTTGGAATGTCTTTGGCTACATGTGTACCAAATTTGATGCTTTTATCAGAAAAAACACAATCGTTGTGGTCATCTGGTGGCCATTTTGAAAATGGTTGCCATGGGCGACACATTGAAAATTCATGATGGCTCCACATCCAAATCTTTTTGGAATGTCTTTGGCTACATGTGTACCAAATTTGGTGCGTTTATCAGAAAATGCACAATCGTTGTGGTTAACTGGCGGCCATTTTGGAAAAATGGTTGCCATGGGCGACATATTGAAAATTCATGATGACTCAATATCCAAATCTTTTGAATGTCTTTGGCTACATGTGTAGCAAATTTGATGCTTTTATCAGAAAAAACACAATCGTTGTGGTCATCTGGTGGCCATTTTGAAAAAATGGTTGCCATGGGCGACACATTGAAAATTCATGATGGCTCCACATCCAAATCTTTTTGGAATGTCTTTGGCTACATGTGTACCAAATTTGATGCTTTTATCACAAAATGCACAATCGTTGTGGTTATCTGCCCCACTATACCTACTTAGCTTTCCTCCTAGCCCGCATCTCGTTTAAATCGTCATGCTCCTGACATCACCTCAAGCAAATGAACTGCTGTAAGGTTAACGTTACGCCCTCAAAAAAAACTCACAACGTTATCTATCGTAACAAGTAAACATGTAGACAGTTATTTACTTGGGAGAACATGTAACATGTGGATAAGTTACTCTGGGAAAACGTTAGCTATGTAATTTAAGTGTTTCCCATTTATGTAAATCTAGGAACAGTTGCCGGAAGGGATTTTCTCCTTAAAGTGTTACAAATATCAGTTAAAATCATTTGTGAATAACTGGAACGAATTACGTCTCGATATTGAATGCGATATTATTCCAAAAAAATGTAATGTCAGTCTAGTTTTTACAATACTAACTGGCACCTGGTATTTATTTATTTAACATTTTTATGCGAAGTGTTTTATTCTGGATAGGATAATTTCATAGATGTACATCCTGCAGTATCGTACAGGTGTGCAGGATTTTTTTAAACACTTTTTTTGTAATTAGACTAAGACTAAAATGGGAAATTTTGAAATTGTCAACATTTTAAGTATGGCATGTATTTGTCCATGGAGGCATTAATGACGTATAGTGTTTTACAACTTTAATGCTGATAGAGCCCAAGTGGCGGAAAAGACTTTGAGAATGTGGAACTGGGAGAGTTGGGAAAGAAGCAAAAAAAGCCTCGCAAGATCATCCACTTCGCCAGCGGAGAGACCATGGAGGAATACAGTACAGAGGAAGAGGAGGATGAGGAGGAGCCGGAGAAAAGGGATCTGTTGTCTGCCGTTGACCCCGTGAGTGTCTTGCTGAGCTGGAGTTTGATGCTGTGCAAACTAAGATTGTGTACTATGGAGTGCATCTTTGACACATTTATGAATTGTACACATTTTCAGGCTAATTTGACCTGGGGGCCATACTTTTGGTTCCACATGTGGAGAGTTGCCACCTCCACCATCTCTGGTGAGTATTTGAGAACTGGCATTACAAATGCTTTATTATGAGTAAAATGAAATATTTTGTGGTGAACAAAATGACTTGATACCAATTTTGCATAAAAAAATATTGATTTTGTCAATATTTGGCATCCAATGTTATGGATGAACTGTTTCCTGGCATAATAACATCGTAATATGAGAAGCGCCACCTCCATCTTGTCTGTAGCATGCCAATGAAACCATGGAAGAAATACATGAACATAATGTTACCCCGTGAGGAAGATGCAAATACAAATGCCCTTCAGCCGCAGCTGTTAAATGCAAAAACTGACCTATTTCACACCAGAAAGCCTACAGTTTCAAATGTATCTATGAATTGTATGTGTAAATATAATAATTATTCAAGTACAATGTATATTTGAAGCTTGTGCACTGCCTGGACTGTTATATGCAAACTAAAGCTAACTGCCAAAATAAAGGAAACCCTTGAGTAAATGAGGGATACAACGTTTATTGAAAGCAGGTGCTTCCACACAGGTGTGGTTACTGAGTAAATTCATCAATGAACATCCCATCATGCTTAGGGTCATGTATAAAAATGCTGGACAGGCCCAGTTTTCCATTATTTTGGCTACCTTCCCAAGAAGAACAGACCTCAATGACTTTGAAAGAGGGAGGATTGCTGGGCATGTTTGGCAGGAGCTTCAGTGATGAAGACTGCACAACTTGCTAATGTTTCATGAACAGTGGCTGAGGTGATGTTGGCATGGAAAATCATCAACTAAGGCCAACTGTGGTCGAAAGCGCATACTCCTCGATCGTGATGCCCGTGCATTGGTTTGAGATGCAAGGCAAAACAGATGAGCAACTTTGAATCAGTTAACTGCAAATATCAATCTAGGACATGAGCAGGCAGTTTAATCAAGAACAGTCCGTCAAGAACTTCACAGAGAGGGATGCTATGGCTGGGTTGCAGTGCATAAACCCCTTATTGCACCTAAAAATGTATGTTTGCGAGTAAAGTGGTGCAAAGAACACAGGCAGTGGTCTACTTAGCAGTGGAAAAAGTCGTGGTCAGATGAGTCATCCTTCACCCTGTTCTCAACAAGCAAATGAGTAAATATGTGGCGCACGCAAAAATATACTTACAGACCCAAGTGCTTGTTTCCCTGCGGTGAAGGGTTCTGGTGACTCTAATGGTGTGGGGTGCATTTTCTTGCCATGGTTCAGGTCCACTAAACCCCTTAGAGGGCAAGGTAAACAACAATAAATACAAAGCCATTCTGAGTGATCACCTTTTTCATCCTATGGTGAAGTATATCTATCCTGATAGGAGTGGTCTCTTCCAGTATGGCAATGCCCTCGGCCAAAGGCCACGGGTGGTCACTGAATGGTTTGATGAGTATGAAAACAATGTAAACCATATACCATGGCTGTCTTAATCACCAGATCTCAACCCAATGAAACACTTAAGAGATTCTGGAGCAGCGCCTGAGACAGCATTTTCCACCATCAACAAAACATCAAATTATTAAATTTCTCATGGAAGAGTTCCAGACACTTGTACAATCTATGCAAAGGTGCATTGAAGCTGTTCTGGTGGCCCGTGGTGGATCATTTATGGTAGTGTTTCCTTTATGTTGGCAGTTACTTGTATGTTTCCATCAGCACTTTTATTTTAATGACGCCCTGTCCGGACACATATTTATATTTTATAGTTTTGAGACCGCACAGTATCAGTATCAGCATTTCATCGCAGCATGCAGAATGCACCTTAAAATATCTGTCAGTCAACAACTCCCTTTGAATGTGCTGCTCAAACCACTCCCTAATGTATTATTGGTTGCTTTCAGTTTGTGACTATCTTGGAGAGAGGATGGCCTCACTCTTTGGCATCACCTCACCCAAATACCAGTATGCTATTGACGAGTACTACAGGATGAAGAAAGAGGTTTGTGAACACTCAACAGTGTTAGGAATTTTAAAAGGCACACTCAAATGAGAAGAGACAGTGGATATAAACAGAATGAATATGTTATATGGGGCAATTAATGGCATAGGAATCCAAGCACTCCATCTGGAGGTTGTGGCTTCAGACTGAGGGTGGGCTACAGCTATTTTATCTGGGAGCAGGGTACTTTACCCCCAAGATCCTGTAACACCTGGCTTTATGAATATACATTAACATGAACTGTGAAATTAAAAGTATGATGCATGCTTCCATTACTTTTGTTTCATAAGTATAATATAGTGCATACATATTTCTATCTCCATTTTATGGACAACCAAACAAATAATGTCCCGCTGTGAACCTCAAGGCCCAAGTTATTGACTAGTGGTGTTCCTAACAGGAGGAGGAGGAAGAGGAGGAGAACCGCTTGTCTGAGGAGGCAGAGCGTCACTTTGAAGAACAGAACCAGGAGGGCCAGGAGCCAATGACTGAGCAGCCTGAGAGCTCCGCCTCCTTTGTCAATATCACTTTTGAGCTTGAGAAAGAGACCCTTGCCATGGCCGAGACCCATGCCATGTCTGACACTAACAGAGTCCCTGCCCCGATCCCCACCTAACACACTATTAACCTCAATCTCGTTCTCCCATGTCCCATTTCTTTTTCATCAGCATTATTTTATTTGACTGCATTACATTTCTCTGGTCTTAAAAGTGTTTTTGCAACGGCAAATTTAATGGTTGGAATGTGTGTAGCAAACTTATTCCAGCAGAAGTATATGATTTCAAGACATGTTTACAAATATAATGCTCATTTTACTGTGCACCTGTAAGAGCTGACCTTGAGGTATTGTACATTACATGTGTGTATACTCTAAACACTCCTGTGTCAAATTCCAGTTGCCTTTACACTGCGAGTTTGAGGTTGTAGCATAGGACTTGCTGTCTCCTGATGAAGGTCAAGTTTTAAATGAAATATGTATATGCAGTTTGAGGTAGGAGGTACCGAGCCAAAGGAATTTTCTTTAATGCATGAGGGAATCAATATGCTAAAAATCTTTTAATATGAATTACTATAGCAAATTTAGTCCTTGACTGATGAGTCTGGCTTTCAAGGATAGCCTCGTAGTTACATTTAAATCGGGCTGTAATAAAAACTAAAAGCCATAGCTATGGCCTTTATTTTTGAGGAAGAATAGCACGCTATATCCCATTTCATTGCAACTGTTGTGTAAAAATTTCTAAATAATCAACATTCTGCTGTACCTATCAGGGTTCCCACGCATCATGGAAAAACCTTGAAAATCATTGACAATTATTCTGTTGTGGAAATGTGATGGAAAATTCAGATTCTATGTAATGTTACATTTTTTCCCCCTTCTTTTCCGGTAACATTACCAGAAAATGGCTGTTCACACACACACACACACACACACAATGAGAAGTGTATGTGTATTTGCACTGGCAACAAAACGTGTTGTTATGAAAGTAAAGTCCATTTTTGTGTCAGTCCCAAAAAAAAGTGTCATTGAAACCCTTAAATTTGTCGTTGAAATGTAATGGAAAATGGAAATTTGATTTGAGTGGGAACCCTGATCTTTGGCTGCTTGCACTAGGTGTGTGTAGCATTTCTTAGTGAGTCGAGTACCATCAAAAACAAAAGCTTATACACCAGATGCAGGGAGTCAGCCATTTCACAGTTAAGGCCAGTTCAGATCAAAAAGTAATCAGCCGACGAGATGGTTTTGGAACTTTCAGAAGAAATTTTCAATCTGAACAACTGAGTTTTAGAACATCTGATAGCTACTGTAGTCTCCCTGATCCAGAGTTCATGACGAGATGGCTCCACTCAACCAACTCATAACACGTTATGGAAATGGTCATTCAATTTGTTAACCGTCGTTTTGATGTGGACTATAAAGATAAATGGCAGGAGAAAGTGCGGAGAAAGTTGTGCCTGGAAAGGTTCATAGTTCGCATCAAAATATTCTCAGTAACAATTGTTCAGTTCCATTTTGTAAAATGTTTCAGATAAAATCACAAACCATGGACATAATGTGTTAACCAAATAAAATATCACTAACATGCTGATCAATGTCTGGTAGAAAGCATAAGAATTTATAGCTGTCACAAACCATTTAGGCTAAACTAAGCTTTCTAATCTAACCCTTCTCATTTTCTTTGTGGAAATTGTTTCAAGTAGCCCTGTACAGGGAAATGCAGTACGACAGCCTTCTCGGACCGAATTTGGCTTTTGAACACTTGGCAATTATATTTTTAATTTAATCTACACTTTTCCCTCTTTTGTGTATACATAGGTTAAAGGCAACATCTTGTTCTATATACTTTCTTTCAATAAGGCCAGTATCTGTTCTGGTCATGATGCATTTGTTCTGGAAGAATTCACCAGTGGGAAATATCCTGAGGATCAAAGTTTGCACTTACTGTAATTAATCATGGCATTTTCAATCTATTTACGACAGAAATATGACATGCCCTCATTGTTTATAAAAAGTTTTATTTATGCAAATCTTTCAACTGATGGCTTTTTATAATTATTTGGGAAATAAATGCTTCTTATCATGTACATAATATAGCTTAATAAACTTTTAGTAACAGTAACTTTTGTATTGTCATTTCTGATCAGTAAATTTCTTTGGAGTGGGGCAATTTTCTGATGGAATCCTTCGTGAACATGTCCTGTACATTTCTCTGAATGCAGAATTGATATTCCTGCCATGCAGTCCATCCATTTCCAGTTTCATGTGTCATCCAGATCACTGCTGCTGTCATTGTCATTGGCCACAAGGACCTCTCTGTTCTCATAGGTCCAGAACCCATTCAGGTCAATGAGGATACTGCTGACTGTGTCCCCCTGGCTGCTGGTCACTAGGTCCTGGAGGGTGATCTTGTACGGGTCCTTGGGTTTCACCATGTCAAAGATCTCATCCTGTTACAAAAGAGAACCTCTTCAGCTACAGCAACTGTTAGAAGGCTGACGTAAGGAATATGTATCCTGTTTGCTCTGTGCCTTAAATATAATCAAATGCTTGCCCACCTTGACATCCTGGAAGGACACAGGCTCCTGGCCATGCAATTTCATCTGATCTTGGATGGCCTGATGAGAGAGAGCAGTTTAGCGGTTTTCGCTTCGTCATAGGCTTTAACCATTTTCAATCAGCTTATTATTGACAGTTGTATTCAATACAATGCACTCAGGTAGTATTCACAAGCTTATTTGATGTTATATGTTTTTCATAGGACCAAATTTAAAACCATACAGGAGTCACTTTAATGAGAGAAACCGAATGGATTGAGGACATCTCTACAAATGCCACATTAATTAAAATATGCTTAGCTCAAATATCCATTGGTGTACTGCAGAGACAGACTGGGACTAAAATTAGTCAGTTTTAAAGCTAAATGAACAAAGCCTTGAACACATGCTCCAAATATAAACCCGGATTTAAGCCATTGCCTGGGGTACTGTACGTGGCACAAAGGCCAACTTGCATACAAGGAATCCGGCGATTAGGGGACAGTGCCGATTTAGTTTCATCGTTGCGTTTGGAAGGATCGCTCTGTTTCCTTCACTGGAGATCTTTTCATACTAAAACAGTGTCTGCATTCTGTGCTTGGGGATGTCTCCTAACAAAACTGAGCAATGAGTGGCTGAAAACATTCAGGGATGTGTGAGTGCAAAGACTTGAGGGTCATTCTATCGCAAATGAACGAATATATATACATTTCCAGCCATTAATATGAACAAATCTGAAGTTTAGAGATTGTATTCCAAATAGTTTTTGCGATATAGTGGTCACCTAGTCCAAAATGGTAGCTGTCATTTGGTTCCCTATTTAAGATCCAAGTATTGCAGAAAACCCAATGAATTTCAGTGGGTGTCCTTCATTCATTCTATCAATATCTTGCTATATGCAGTGGGTATAAAAATGTATTCACCCCTTTTCACATTTTATTTTCTTATTTAATTGGGATTTCTTGCCACTGATCAATGCAAAATACTCTAGAATGTCAAATAAAAAAACTAAAGCTTTTTCTTAAAAATAAAAAACAGAAAATAATTGATTTCATAAGTATTCATGCATTTTGAGAAATGTTTATTTTTTTTAATAAGGATTCTTCATGGGAGGTTCTGCCAGGTTCTCCCATCTTCAGCGATTGAAGAACCTGGCAGAAAGACAACCATCTCTGCAGCACTCCATCAATCAGGCCCTTATGGTAGTGGGTAGACGGAAGCCACTCCTGTGTAAATGGAATATCATAGCCCGCCTGGAGTTTGCAAAACGGCACTTCAAGGAAATGAGGAAAAAGATTCTCTGGTCTGATTGAACTCTTCGGCCTGAATGCCATGGTGCTACCATAAAGGCCTGATTGATGGAGTGCTGCAGAGATGGTTGTCCTTCTGACAGGTTCTCCCATCATTGCAGAGGAACTCTGAAGCTCTCTTAGAGTGGCCATTGGGTTCTTGTTCACCTCCCTGACCAAGGCTCTGCTTGCCCGGTTACTGACTTTGGCTGGACGGCCACCTCTAAGAAGAGTTGTGGTGGTTCCAAACTTCTTCTATTTCGCAATGATGGAGCCCACTTTGCTCCTGGGAACTTTAAGTGCTTTAGAAATGTTTTTATACCCTTCCCCAGATCTATGCCTCGACATAATTCTCTCTCGGAGGTCTATGGAGAGTTCCTTGGACTTCATGGCTTGATTTTTGCTCTGACATGCATTGTGAACTGTGGGACCTCATATAGACAGGTGTGTGCCTTTCTACAGCATGTCCAATCAATTGAATTTGCCACAGGTGGACTACAATCAAGTTCTAGAGACATCTCAAGGATGAACAAAGGGAACAGGATGCATTTGAGCTCAATTTGGAGTGTTATAGAAAAGGAGCTGAATACTTATGTAAGTTACATATTTCATTACATTACATTACATTTAGCAGATGGTCTTATTTTCACTTTGTCATTATGGGGTATTGTGATTGTATGAATGTATTGAATCCATTTTTTGTCTGTCTATAACACAACAAAGTGTGGAAAGAGTGAAGGGGCCTGAATACTTTCCAAAGCCACTATATATATATATATATATAAACTACTACTTGTAACACAGAGCCTGAATTTCAGATTTGGATGAAAAGAACTGAATGAATGAAGCCAAATAAATGAATGAATAAATTATTATCGTCAGGAAATCTAGATTCTTCTGGAGAATCAAGAATTTCTAACGATACAATGGTTTACTGTGTCCTTATATTTCTATACATTGTAAATAGAGCATTGGTGACTGTGTACATGGCAATCAATGGAGTCATTATAAACATGAGGAAGGAGGCCTTGGTTGCTCTCACCCTGAAGAAGTAATTGAGTGCAAACACATTGAGGTAGCCCTTGTTCTCCATGTCTAGCAGTTTGAAGATGTACTGGAGGGCCGCTGGCTCCTTTCTGTTCTCCAGAGCCAGCACAAAATCCAGGTAGGTCTTGTAATCCTGACAGGGAGTACAAACATAATGTACAGGGTTCAAATCCAATTAAAAGCCTTAATTCTAGTTGCCATGTGCTTTTGGGTTTGTATTTACAACACCGCTAAGTTTTGCTTGTTATATCGTTTAATTTCTGGCATCCAAGATCATACAGAAACAGTAGCAACACTAATGATACAGAATGTTTTAACAGCAATAATTGTATGTCATTCATTTTTCATTGAGCACAGCATTTAAAATGCTGGTGATGTACCATCTCTCCATCGTAAGTGAGGCACTCCTGGTAAACACGGTCCAGGAAGACGTCGGTCAGGGTTCCGGTGCCATAGCGAGACAGCTCCTCCTTACTCAGCATCCCATTGTGGTCCTTGTCCAGATTCAAGTACTGACCTGTGAGGCGGGACAAGGACATTATTTTACTACACAATACAATTAGTCATTCTGAAGCCACACAAATGTAATAGAAGACGGGGAAGAGGAACCGTCTACATACCATAAACTCGTAGAGCAGAAGGAGCAGAAAACCAGTTTGACTCTTGACTCTCTTTAGACAGTTCCTCATCTCTCAGCTGAAATGGAGAGGAAAGCAAACTAAAGGCAGTGCATTGTATGTATAGTATATTCTCAAAATATCAATAATGAGGAAATCAAGTGGAAGAATACAATAATAATGGTCTTTTCTGAATCTCTTCTTTCACAAAAGCAATGATCGACAATGATCTACCTCGAGAAGGTCATCCAAAAAGCTGCACGCCAGTATGTCTTGAATTTTTATTTTCCCTGAAGAAAAAAACAAGTCAAGAAAAAAACAAGCAGGTATAAAATAAACTGACCTTCAGACAGCAAGGAACACAGAACCATGATTTTGCAAGTGAAAATAATGCTTCGGTTTCATATAAATAAGAATATTCTTTCCTCTTGTAACAATGCAGAGATATTCCAAGAGCCATGCCAAGACCTTAGACATTCAATCTGAGATTGATTTAAATTATTGTAATCACAATCAATTGTTCCAATTCTCCTCTCTATGGGACAGCATTCACACCAGATAAACATTGACAGATAAAAAATAATCTCTCTAGCCACAGTGCTTTCATTCAGTCAAAGTAACACCACTGGGAATGCTGTAGACCCGTCAGTAACCTCAGCTCAGTCACTCGTCAGCTTAAAGAACAAGCATGCGAGCAGCATCTTCTGCAATATCCATTCCCAAATCCATGCATTGTTCTGGTGTTGTATAATGTGGGTGACATATATTGATGCAAGTTAATATGAAAATTGAAAGTGATGTAGGGAATTAACTTGGATTCAAAATTGAAACCAGCTCCTATGATCCTGTCAAGATTAACAATTTAAATTAATTGTTGGAACTGAATACTATTATAATAATCACACAGTTGTGGTCTTAGCCACACATTTAAATGTAACCGTTATGACAGCCCGTTAAGAAGTGTGAGAATGACAATAGTGGAGCACAAACCGGTGCGCAGGGGGTCCAGAAAGAAGAAGAACTTGCGGACTGCAGTGCAGACATAGAAGGAGTAGAAGGACTTCTCCAGGCCGTCCAGCTGAGGGAGCGTGGGGATGAGCTCCAGAATATAGTTCTCCAGGTCCTGCCATGTGACACACAGGCACAAAGACCAAAAGGATTGAAGACATAGCCTACAGTTCAAAGGCTCAAGACTCCCAGCAGGAGCTTAAAATAAAACAAAAATGTATTTCTTCTTGAAAGGAAGAATACAGTTGTACTACTGCAGGTAACACAAAATTATAATAAAGTACACACATGTGACACTTTCTTACAGACCATGTCTATTGTTATGTTGTCTTTGTTGTTAAAACATACAGGTTTGAACAGGTGCTGAAATAATACAATTTGAAATAGTAAAACAATATAAAACTAATCTAAACCTTGAGGATTTCAGCCCAGTTATTGCCAATGTCCCAGAGTAAATCAGTGTGAGAAAAACTCTAATCCATCGACAAGAGCCAAAGAAGGCACTGCATGAGTCAGAGGCTGCAGAAGTGGCCAGGTTCTGCTAGACGAGCAGACGGCTCAGAAGAGGTCAGACAACAAGGTCACTATTCTTATCATGTTTCACATCCTGCTCTTTGTAGAACAGCAGCAAACAGAGACAAGACGGGGCACAGGCCTAGCTCTGTGCCCTGTCTTGTAACGACAGCAGTAATCATCTCTAAATACCTGCATTGTGTAAATGCATTCTGTAACTACAAAGCTGATGCCATGTCACTGCCAAACTGGTTTGTTACATATTAGTAAAAAAAAAGAGACATTTCAACACTGTTTGCGTGTTATACATTGTGTTATTCAAGGTAAGGACACAATTCTAAGCAGGATGTTGTCTGTACTCCTTAAAGGCTTATACAGTAACACATTCTGTTTGGCTTTTGAAGATAAACTTATCATCCTTTATAAAAGAAGGGAAATATAAAGGGAATATATAACATATATAAAATCCCCCCTCAGCTCTGCATTGTGTAAATGTATTCTGTAACTAAAACTATGTGGGAAGGAACAAATGCCCCATGAAATGAAGGAGGGAAAAAATTTAAGTATGTGTATAATATTAATAAATGTGAATACGTACGGACTCCCGGAGATAGCCCTGTCCTGCCACGTCATACAAACTCAGCCCAATCCTGGTCTGGTGAAGCCAAACTGATGGAAAAGTGTTAAATACATAAATCAAATACAGGCATTTTTTATAACTCTATCAGTGCATGTTCACATGCCAAAGGACTACAAATGAAAATTACTTGTGTATCTAAATCAGGTTCATCATTGTGCATTCTCTTCTAACTTAAAAATACATAAATATGCATGCATCTATGTATATATACAGTGCCCCTTTAAAATCTACACCCAGTGTCACATTTTGTTGCCTTACAGCCTGAAATTAAGACATCTTAAATCCAACTTTTTCACCTTTATTTCCACATTTTACCCTACAACTTCCAAGTGAAAAAATAATTCTCAATTTCTGAACCTTAATAAAATTTTGATAAGTCTACACCAAGCTGAGTTACTACTTTGTAGAAGCACCCTTTGCTTGAATTACAGCCAGTAATGCTTGGATATGTCTGTTTGGATATGTCTCTACCAGCTTTGCACACTTAGACTGGCAACATTTTCCTATTCTTCTTTGCCTATGCGTTTGCCCAGTCAGATTGTGTGGGGACCGTCAATGAACTGCGCTCTTCAAGTCATTCCACAGGTGTTCAATAGGATTTAGGCCAAGGTTCTGACTAGGCCACTCAAGAACATTCACCCTTTTGTTTTTTAGCCACTTCACTGTTACTTTAGCTGTGTACTTTGGGTCATTGTCATGCTGAAAGGTGAACCTCCTTACCAATTTAAACTTTCTTGCAGACGGCAGCAGGTTTTCCCTCAATAATGTTTCTGTATTTTGCTCCATCCATTTTCCCTTCTATCCTAAAAAGTGCCCCAGTCCCTGCTGATGAGAAACACCCCCATAACAGAATGCTGCCACCACCATGCTTTACAGTAGGAGTGGTGTTTTTTGGGTGATGTGCTGTATTGGGTTTTTGCCAAATGTAACGTTTTGCTTTTTGGTCAAAAACGTATTCATCTGACCACTACACTTTTTGCCACATGGTTTCAGAATCTTCAGTGTCTTCCTCCGAGACGGCACTCGCCAGGCCGTCGACCGTAACCCGGTACTACAGGGCCACTCTTATGCGCAGTGAACGTCCTGTCCGGATGGACAGCCAATCGCCGCCCCTGGTGGCACTCCCGGCCAGAGCCGACTCTGGCGAGACGGGGAATCGAACCTGTCAAACGTTGTAACCACTGGACCACGCGGGAGGCGCCTATTTTTTTATTTTTAATGAATGTTCAGAAATTTGGGGAATTTTTCTCTCACTTGGATGTTATAGGGTAAAATGTGTAAATAAATGTGTAAAACGTCTGATTTAATATGATTTAATTTCAGGCTATAAGGCAGCAAAAGGTGACATTTTTGAGATGGGGTGTAGATTTTTGTATACAGTATGTATATATATACTTGAAATAGTAACACTATACCTGTTTATTACAATGTTCACTATTACAATAAGAGCAAAAAGAACACATAGGTTTTGTAATTAATTTCAAATTTCTTTAAGTTCAGAATCTTGCTTCGAAACCCACAAGCCCCTTTTGAGTCATTTTAATTCCAAATCACTGAATATGCAGTTTTTGGATTTGTTAAGTCACAATTACAGTTTTTCACAGTTGCATGCAACATGCTGAAAAACAATTCCCTACTGTAGATGAATAGCTGTGGGAAGAACAAACCTTTTCGCATGACATAGTTAAAGAACTGCATTATTGATATCCTTCCATATGGATCGCCGTTAAGGAGTTTGGCATACACTCTGGCAGTGAAGAACTGCCTGTTGGGGAGGGAAAAAATTGGGTTGGCATTATTACTCAAAGCCATTTCAATGTTTTCCTAGAGGACTATGAAATGGATTAAGACTACCCCCTGTCTGATGGATAACACACATCCAATACAATTACCGTGCGCCCATCACTTCAAAAACAAATGTAAGTTTGTTAAATTTATTTCAGTGATTACAAAGCTGATGCCATGTCACTGCCAAACTGGTTTGTTACATATTAGTAAAAAATAGACATTTCAACACTGTTTGCGTGTTATACATTGTGTTATTCAAGGTAAGGACACAATTCTAAGCAGGATGTTGTCTGTACTCCTTAAAGGCTTATACAGTAACACATTCTGTTTGGCTTTTGAAGATAAACTTACCATCCTTTATAAAATAAGGGAAATATAAAGGGAATATATAACATATATAAAATCCCCCCTCAGCTCTGACAATTCATTTAACAGTTTAATTTTGCAAAATGTACCTTGTCTACTTACTTGCACTTTGCTCCAGCTTTTTCCCCAACCTTCAAGAAGCTGTCATAATTGATCATTGCTTCTTCTCCAGCCATGGGGAGAACCTGATGTTTGTCCAGCAAAAACCACAGGTTCTGGGACAAAATATAAATGCATATGAACATACACCAGTACATAACCGCATCATTCTCACTTTGCACAAGTAGCACCAAATGCACTGCCTGTGTCCACTTTAAACAATATTATTATTCATTACCTGTAATTCTTCATTGTCCAGAAGCTCTCTGCTTTTCCTCTGCAGGAAAACAGCTCTGGATTCCTCACGCAATTTCTGCAGTAAAACCTCATCTTCAGCTGGAAGCTGCAAGAAATCAGTTTTATTTGGATCACATTTTTAATCTACCAACAAGCATCCAGTTACCTTACAATCACATTGCAGTGTAGTGATCTCCAACTACATTCCATCACCCCAAATCACTGCTTGCAGCTGGAGTGGGGTCACCTGTTAATCTGATATTTAAACTTTCGTTTAAGAGAGCTGCAGTGACTGACAACTCTTTGGTATTCATTCAACCATACTGCTAGGTAGCTCTTCAGACCCAAGATTGGATATCACTGCCCAAGCATATACAAAGAGGTGATATACTGTACAATCGTTAGGTTCAAAGAAAGCTAAATAATTGCAACTACACACAAGAAATGTCATGCCACAGGCACACCGTTGAAAAGTACTGTAGCTTTTCCAATGACTTATTAGAGGGATGCAGCTACATACCCTGTAGTAAAAGCGTGGTATGTTCTTGTACGACGAGTCTCGTTTCTGTCCTCCCCTCCACTCGGTGTAATACTTTGTGAACAGACTAATTTCCTCTTCTTTCTTCTCCTCCTCGGTTCTCTCAACTGCGAAGAAACAATTCATTATATTTGATGTATGACTGGATGTCAAATGCAGTTCTTGTTTAGACAGCTCGGACAATTTTGATTTTAAGTTCAGACATGCCATTCCATCCAGTTTTAGATCACTGAAAAGGCAATCATATGCCACAGACACTTTATGGGTTAGCCATCATAAGTGTCTTCGATAAAGTAATCTTGTGATCAAGCACACGATGCTGTTAACTAAAAGAGAAACAAAGAATTGTCAGCAGAGATAAATATCTACTTGCCAAGAAAGCTAGACTGTCAGAAATACAGTAGCATGTTAGCCAATAAACTTAGCAAGCTATTTAGACACCTAGCTCGTTAGCTAATGACCAACTAATGTCAGATACATAACTGATAACTATTAAATATAGCAATACTATGGGAAAATACCATGTAGCTATGTTAATTTAGGTAAGATTGTTAGGTAACTACATAGATAGCTAGCCAGAGCTCATATTATCTGTAGCTTGCTAGCTAGTAGCTAGTTAGCTGAAGTGGTAACTAAATATTAGCTAACGTTAGCTAGCTATAGTTAATGCGGCTAACTTAGATGAGTTCAACCGAACATTAACGAAAGTAATGTTAACAGTAAACTGACGTTAGCGTACACTTTAGTTAGCGTCACTGCATTATAAGCTTTTTTCTGGCTGGTAAACGACGTATTGTAGCTAACGTTAGTTCACTTGGCCAACTTGCTAGTATTAGTTTTTCGTTCATTCTTAATAAGCTAGCCGTTTCACATTGAACAGTTAGCCGGCAAACGTTAGCTTATGATAAAATGCAAGTGCCAACGTAAATGTCACCAGCCACTATGGTAATAAGCCAAGTCCTGTAAAGTTAAACGGCTTTAAGAAAATAACTCGCTAACCTCTTTTGGAAGACGCCAATCTCCTCTTCAAAAGTTCTTTCCATTGTATTACTTTATCGTTAGACATTTAAACAACCGATTAATCACAAATAAGAAATGAGAAATGTAAAACGGTGTGTATACATCCATTGACCTGCCGCCCGTCCTCTTCCGCTAAACAACCGTGATTGATTGGCCAACTACAATTGAAGGGATGTTATGAACTTTTACCTTTTACATTATCACGTGATTTGTAGGTCACACCATCGATATAAATGCGTTTTATATCTATGGACCTTTTATATCTATGGATCCAACAGTAGTGTCAAGATTACTCTCGATTATATCGCACTTTGCAATCGAGAATATTTTAAATAAACGTTCGATTAGCGGAACTCTTGACTCCATGAAGTTCACTTTTCCGGAACTTATCTACATAGAGCAGAAACATTTCCGCAGTGTTGAACGGTGATCTCATTGAATGAATTATCTCTGTTTATTGGCTGAAGTTTGAAAATATGAACTTTGATAGGAAGTAATTTCTGGTGTTCCCTTATTGTACTTAAATTAATGGAATTATTGTACGCAAGGCTTCGTAATTAGTCACCATAATTATATTCTGTGTTGCTTTTGTTGGGAATCAGTGCCTCAACATGGCAAGCTAGGTAGCTACTTTCAATGATTTACCGGTTTGATTTGCTTCCTTACTACTAACTAGTTGTCGGTGTTAACTTAAGGAGCTAACTTAACTACCTAGTAATAGTTGGCTGATGTAATATTAGGTAGTAGTATAATCCAAAACATACCTAGCGACGTTAATGTGTTTAAATTCATCTTCCTCGTGGTTGCTTGCTAATATTGCAAACCATATAGCAAAATACAGTAACGGTTAATTAGCTATTTACGCCCAATGCAGGAACAGGTGTAAATATCGATATGATGTCTTAATATCATTACCATGGCAAACTACGCTACAATTTGCATTTAAGAATTTGTGATGATTAAAAATTACCAAAGATGTTCAACGAAGACGAAAAAGTAACATAGCTATTTGTTATTCTGATATTTGACATATTGTTTAATTTAATTTCCAAAGTATTTGAGTACTTTAGAATTAGGTGTTTCTAGCAGAATCCGTACATTCGTGTCAAGTTGAAGATTTTATTACACAGCTGAGTGTAATAAACCTAGGTGTGATGGGTTCTTTACTGTTCCCATATCTGAGTCTTCACTTCAAACGCACTTTTCCGCTACTAATTTCAAGACCGTGTTTGTTTTCTATGAATAAAACGGACCTTTCCCTTTTCAAACTTGCCAAGCTGCCAAACACGTATTACCTATCAACAAAGGAAGGCGATAGATTCGTTGGAACTTCCAAGAAAGAAAGCAAAAAGAAATACGTCAGTGACAAAGAAAGACAAGTTTATCCCAGATCTGTATTTGCAGCAGGGACAGCCAAGAGAACATCCGAGTTCTTGAAGAGAAAGTCAGGAGATGAACCACAAGAGCAGCCAAAGGACATCAAGAAAGTCTATGACCTCCCAGACCATCCACTCACTACGTCAGAGTGGAAGAATCTCAAAGAAAATGACAAAAACCCCATCGATTTGAAATAAGGATGATGAGTAGAATGTTGCGTGCAGGGGGCGACATTAACTTGGCCAAATCTCTTCTGGCGTATGTAGCGCTAGAAACAGGGACTTTACCATATGAATTGCTACTCAGTTACCTGACCCTGTGTGTCCAAGGCAGTCACCACTCAGAGGTCTTTGACGTTTATGACATTATGAAGACTCGCTTCAAGGCTTTGGATACCGGGGCATGCAGTCTGTTTGTCAAAGGCTTCAGCAGGACAGAGCGTTGGAAAGAGGCATTGCCTGTATTGGAGAGCATCAAAAAAAAGATTGTTCCGTCCCCGCGCAACTATAGTGATGTTATCGCTGGAGCTGTACGCCATGGTGACAGTGCAACGGCATGGGCGTTATACAGTGAGATTCTTGACAAGAGCCTGAGCCCCAACCAGGACACATGGCGTTCATTATTTGAGAGTGGTCTTTCTGACCGTGGCAATGATGAAAGCCTTCAGTCCATCCTCTTCTACATGAGAGACAATCAGGTGTATCCAGAGGAGTCATTGACTAAGAGCATCAAAGCCTGGTTTGAGAGGTGAGCTGCGATGCTGACAATCAAAACATATGACATGTCAACTTGAGTCATTTGTGTGTTCATATGCAAAAAAACAAACATTTATCTCTCAGTCTTCCAGGTGGTAAATGGACAGGAAGGTGGTCCACAGTTGAACCCAGGTATTGGCATTTGTGTATGTTTTCTCTATCAGACCTTGTGAATTTCATTAAATATTATATTGATCAATTCCAATGCTTTTTGCTGAATATATTTTTTGCATCAGTTATATACATGAAAGCAGAGATGGGATGCAGGACTTTCTTGACTGAATGTAAAATTACGCTTCTGGCATCCTATCTGCAGTGCTGTGTGTCGGAGCTGCCGGGCCAGACTGGAGTCCATCAAGCTGAACGAGGAGGAGTATGGCCAGCTGAAGGACAGGGTGATGAAGGACATCATTGAGGGCCAAGATGTCTTCAACAAGACCACCCCTGAGGTCTGGGCTTTCTCTCCTTCCATCCTACTCAGTATTGAGTCTTTGTCATCATTTGATTCCTTGTACCCCTTTGTGGTTAAACTCACTTTTCCCATTAGAATATGAAGTTCACTATTTTACTCATTTTCTCATTCCAAAAAGTCTGTGTCTGCATCTGCAGCCAGGGCCTGGGTTGACAGAGCTTAGACAACATTGTGAGATTTTGGGACACTTTTGACTGATATGTATACCTGTTTTTCTATGTTATTATTATGTTATTCTATAGTTTTTACGTTTTCTTCTTCCTGCTCCTTTTTGGTCATGACATATAATTTGTATTTATAATGTAGGATTTATCCTTTTGGTGGGTTTTCCAAAGTACTTTGGCTGATATGTTGCATGACCAAAATGAATATAAATAAATACATCTATTTATGCAGCTATCCTGGGTGGCTCAACCATGTTCACCAGTGTTGCATGTGGGTCTCTGTCCCGTTTGCACTGTGTGCATATCTTGTTTTGGCCTTTTCTTATTTGTTCCAGCTTGAGACAATTTAAGGAAAATAAATCAGTCCAGCTGAGAGGCTCAAGGGTACAACTGCATCAGTTCCCATATATAAAGCTGTAGCCTTCTGGTAATAAGCCTGCTTCCTTAACCAACACTCCACTGCTGTTGTAGGGTACAGCTAAATAAGGCTACATATACCATAATATTATGCTCCCCATTGCACAGTATAATACAATGATCTTTTATGTACTGCAGTTCTTGTTAGCACTGTGCTCAAGTGAACACAACTCTTGCAAAGTTGCAATACATACCTTCCCAGGAAAGAAGCTTTCTTTTTTCTTCTTCTTCAAATGACACCATAGCATTTAAACCCAAATCGTTTTATCAGCGTTTTGGTTGAGTTTAGGTTTTAAGCTCGTGAGTAAGTTTGTTTAGTTTGTGAATGCCAGTTTCACAATAATCAAGTCAAATAAAATGTATTTGTATAGCACGTGCTATGTCATTATGGATGGGTGAGAACCTGCACAAAGTACGCACCCAACGACCGCAGGATACGCGTGGCAGCCATTTTACGTATGTTTTACCCGTATTTAAAGTGAAGTATATTTTGGTGACAATGGCCAGGGAAAACTCCCCTGGTCGAGAGTGTCGTAATTCAATATGAATGAACTTGCATTAAAGACAATGCCCACTAGGCGGTGTCAGTGTGTCATGAAATCTCTACTCTCCACAAACTAATTTATTGAGAAGGGGAAATCCCAGTTTCACATTCACATTTGAAACAGTCTTTTTCTAAAGTGGTTGTTGTTTTACCCCAAGGGCTGAACTTGGCATATTTAAAATACTTTAGTTTTGGAGAACCACAGAGTTTAAAGTTGTGTTCAATCTTAATTGGCACTTATTTGGTAATGCATCACAAAGCAAATTGTTACCTTTTTGTCTGATGTTTTGCAGAACACACTGCTTGCAGTTCAGATTTGCACTGTGCACATGGAAGCCAAGACCTTATAGTCTTAGTCTATTTTAACTGTTGTGTTGCAGATAATTCACATCTATTTTGTGAAAGGTATCATTTTTAAATAACTTCTAACATGAAACTATTTGAAGCGATCACTAAGGAAACTACGATCACTTGTATAAAGGCAGAGGGAGGAGATGAAAATATCAGGTTGTCTTCCGCAAACCTTGGGCGGGCTCCTGTTATAGACCAGTTGAAGGGGATTCCCAGCACATGTTCCAGCTTGTTTTCCTCAGAGGGCTGGTCACAAGTTCCAAGTAGAGAAACAAAACCTTGTAGGTCAGGGCCCGCCTGTTCTGGGAGTAAACAAAAACCCCATTCACACTAGCTTGCAGAACTGGGAAATTATATGCCACTGCAGCCTGCATTCTGCATCCTTCAGAAATCTCCCACCAACACCTTAGTGTGAATGGGCCTATCCTCTACATTTGTGTCTGGGAATTACACACCTCCTGACCTAGTATAATCCCAAATCTTTCGCGCGCACCCTCTGCTGTAAAAAGAAAAAGCCATTCCCAGAAATTTGTCTGGTGTATGCACTGGCTTTTGTGGTCTATGCATAATTCACCAGGTACACCAGTGAACTTGGCAGGGTTTGCCAGCCAGAAGAATCACTGTTAAATTCAACAGAAGGTTTTTATGAAGATTTTATACACTGCTTCCTGCCATATTTAAAGTTAGTCATACTAACAATTGCGAAAGGAAACTGGCAAGAAAGTAAAACATGAAAATGAACGTGCATTCCCACCCAAAAATTATTTTACCCTAGTTGGGTGTGCAGGATTAGATTTTTGTGTTTATTTTTATTTTATTGAATCCTTTGTGCTGATCCACCCCCCCCAAATGACCACCCACCCAGCACAAGCGCCAAAAAAATGGATGGAATTACCAATCCCCGAAAATACCAAAAAAACAACTGTATTTGCATTTGTGACCTATCAACCTACTTCTAAATGTGCAGTGCTTTTGGTGGGGTGGAAAAACGAAGATTACATGACACCCCTAAGGGCCTGTAGCTAACATCTAGCTAAATATCTAACCTAAAGTAGGAAATAACTGCACAATTCTGTCAATAGGGAAATGGCTTTTAGTTTTGCATAGTGCGTGCGTACTTTAAAGACACTGCAGATGTTATCAGTAAAATGTGCGATGGAATAAGAAGCATGCTGTGACTGATAACAAAAGTGAAATTATCTTTTATTAGGCCATAAAGATGAAGACTGAATCCTTTTATCAATAGTTCATCTTTGCTTCAGACTGCATGTCTGCGAGTCTGTATCATGTCAAAAGTTAAAAGCACTTGCTGTCAAAAGTTGGTTGCGTTTTCTTTGACGTAGTTAAAGTAGTGTTGCGCTGACCCTTTTATGTTTCCCTTGGTAAATCTGTTGTGAGAAATCTATCATTGGGCTATGCTCAGACCTGTATGACTTTGCTGCAGCGTATAGCCAACGCTCGGTGGTTTCGAATTTCAGCAACAAAAAAAACCACAAGTGACCTTGGAAAGTCCCTGGTCTGTGTATTTTAACCTCCAGGGCTGAGTGGTTTTTAATGAAGTGAAATAAGTCAGGAGAGGCAAATGGCTGCAAGTTAGGGTCCCGTTTGGCTTGGCCATTGTTGGAATACATTTCATATTTTGTCTGATGTTATATGGTACTGGAAAACTTAAACATTTACTGTATGCTAACTACATTATTAGAGGTAAAACATTACATTATTTTTTAACAATTAGTGATCTATTCAATTGTTGTCCTGTCAAAGAAAATGTCTATTTTTTCCCCATTGCTTGCTAACCATCCATTCTAGTAATCAGAGGGGAAAATAATTTCTTATTAGTATTAATATGTATGTGTATGTATCTTCTGGCCATCCTAAGAATGTCCTCCATATGTGGAGTTATGTGCTGTTAAAAACAAGCAATGCCCTGTTCCAGTTTATCAGCTCTGGGTCATTTGGCTAATAGGGAGCCACCTACTGTTCAGTTTTGTCAGTAAACAGATTAGAAATGTGGGGTTTGCCCTTATCAGTTTGAGTTCTAAGAAGATTAAATGGAAGCAGATAAAGTTACTGCGAAATGCAACATGCATCCTGTCCACTGTAGGGTTTCTTAGAAGGTCACTGAGGGTTGTTTGCGAAAATGAAACGCAGGTGAGTTGGGAATTGGTCTCTGGTTGGACATACCCAACATGCATACATCATCTTTGTAAGGGCCGTGGGCTTAGTGTGTGCTTGGTACAGTCAAATGAATATTTTCTCTGGGGTTCCATTTTTTTCAAATTTATTTGTTGATAGCTTAGGCCAGGGGGTAGTTTTTTCCAGACTATTTATATGGTCATATGTTGATAGCTTAGGCTATCTACTGTTTTTTTCCCCAAACCCAAGGTTTCCTTTCAGTCATCCAGTTATTTTAAGCTGCCAAGCCTCAGTTCCTTCTATAAAATGAATCTATTACTCTGACATTTCCACCATATACACCAACTTTTGTTTAGTATTTGGGCTGGTTTTTGTTCACGCTCATGTAACAGCAGTAGTATTGAAGGGCGGGGAGTCAGTGACTGGATCACGGCAGAGCACACAGAACACAGGACCCCTGTGCTTGAATCGCGCTGTGTCTCAGATCCTTTCTGTTATCTGGGGACAGAATGAAGACGGCCTTGACTGCCCACCACGACTGCTTTTAACTGATATTGCCCTTCCCCCACAGAGACATTGTGCTGTTGAGAGGAGCCTTGTGACCTCTCAGGCTGGGAATTCCCAGCTTTCCCATCTCCTTGTACTTCTGCCCTCTCAGAAACCTTTCACAGTGCCCGAGGCCACAACAAGGCCTGGGAGGAAAACTGGGAGGGCTGTTTTTCAGGGTTATGCTGTAGGTCTTTGATCAATGTTGGCTTCTTTTGAGACCTTCATGGGTTTTCAAGCATAGCTGAATAAGTGGCTTCATTTTGTTTCTTCTTTCAATGTGGGATGCTTGTAAAAGATTGGATTCACGCGAAGACAGTGGATGTATCCATTTACTTAGTTTTAGTTAGTTTACTTTATTAGTTACTTATTATTTTGTTTTTCAATCTCCATTTATAACATAAGCACACCTGTTTAATGCAGGGTGTTTTATGTGAAGTAGTAGTCTCGGTCTGAAATAAATGTCTGCATATATACAGATAGCATCCAAAATAAAGGAAACACTTGAGTAAATGAAGGGATCTGGCAGCTCTGGTATGGTGTGGGGGGCATTTTCCTGGCATGGTTTAGGTCTACTTAACCCCAAGGAAAATGCAGATGAATACAAAGCCATTAATACAAATAACTTTTGCAAGGCACTGTATATAGGCCTGTATAATGTTTTTGCCTTAGCTGTAAAATCACTTTGAGCAGCACTTTTCTCCTTTCAGAGTCAAGTCATGGCAGCTCTGTAGTTGTGTCTGCAGAGAAATGGTTCTATAATTCCCTAAACAGATTTCTGCTTGTTTTATACCATTTCTGTAGTGGAGGATTGAAATAAGACACCCGAAGAGCTGATTAATGACTGCATTTACTGCTTTTATATCAAGGCTTAAAACTTGCAAAAGCTCAGTGAAGTGCCTTTTGTGGAGGTTAACATCAGACACCAAGGCAGGAAGTATGGATGTTAGGGGGGTATAAGGAAGACTGGTGAAGGAATGTTCACAGCAGCCTTTTCTGCATTGTTGTAAAACCCATAATTGAACTCGGAGGAATTTCCCAAATATTTACAGGATTGCAGAAGTGCGTCTCCTCTGCGTCCGCATTACCCTCTCTAGTCTGCACATGAGTTTAAGCGGAACAAGCATAACACCTCATGCCAAAAGCTGCAGAATTACCTTCAGCCTAGTCTTTCCAGCATTTAGTGTGAAGCTGTCTAGCTGTGTGAAGTGTCATATCTTTAAAATGATATATGTTGGTCACTTCAGATGGTGCACAGAGTGTAGTGTGTTATTTGGCTGTGTTACTTGGAAATTTAGGGTGGAAACAAGATGTTGAAAGATGCGTGTTTCTAAGCAGCTGAAGCTGTGGTTGGGGAATTTCAGAATAGGGATCTGCTGCCTCTGCCTTTTACGGAAGAAGAAGTAAAAGTGCTATCCAGTGTCACAGATGAGGTGAGAATGTGAAAAGGTGTTTTCACAACGCAAAATGAACAGGAATACACTTCTAGTGGACTAACTGTCCTAGCTTCACTACATCTTTTTACATTTCTGTAGATTTATTAAGGCCATGAAACCAGTACTGGATACTATTTTGTCTGTTCTGTTTCTTTACTAATGTTATTGTAACAGTGATGTACAGCAAGGTACTTATAGAAGTACCGGCACAATAGCTTGTTTTCCACTATTGAGCCAAAGTCGGGTGAGCCAAGGCGTACTAGGTTTTCATCAATCTCTATCATGGTTAAATATGTTTGAACAGGGGTGGGATACTTACACCGTTAACACACACAAGAATGTAAAAAGGTGGGGTTAAATATGGCGTCAGCACCTCTGAGCCCTGGTCTGTGGAAAAGGAGATGAGCCAGTGGCCTGGGTCTTTGGCACAGGGCAATTAGCGTGAAAAAGCCCCGCTTTGCAGCCTGGCCTGGACTCATAGTGGAATTGCAGCTACTGATTTCAAGCTCTCAAAAAGAGCTTTTATTTTTATTTTTTTGTTTGGCCTGGACAAACAATTTGACCAAATCTGTGGTCTTTGTCAGGTCAAAGGGGATTGTGCAAGAGCACACATATAAACATTTTTATCTTTATATGATTTTATGTGCTATATATATATTTTTACCAGGTACCTAAGAAATGAATGTAAACATAAATGATTTGCTGCAATCTTGAAAAGCAAGATACCTCCCGTGAAGAAGCCCTGCTGACCGCTGCACATACCTCCATATTTAACAACCTCGATCCTTGCGGGCAGAGCAGTGTTGTGAATGCCAGGGCTACACACATCCTTTAACACCTCCATTATGTGATGGGCTTCTTGGTGTCGCTGGCCATTGTTATGTTCTCCTCACATCTGATACACGGCTGAGGTTCTGTGCAGGAGGAATGGTGACAAAGCTGGCAGGGATACAAGAGAAAATTCCCCCGCAGTTCACTACAGTCCTGTTTGTCTTCAGGCAAAGCACCTTTCTGGGTGTGTGCCAGTATTACATTAAAAAAAGCAAAATGAAACTCTTTGACTTTTACTTTTACTTCAGTTTGTGAGCTTGTGGTGTTTCCCAGAAATTCTGCCCAAGTAGGGTTAGCTATTGGGTCAGGAATTCTCTGAATATGCTCCCCAAAGAAATAAAATAGTAATGTGAGTTATAATCACAATAAGTATGAACATTTGCTTTAAGGGCTTTGTACCACTCTACAGTGAAACATGATGGCAGAACTGTATTGTCTTTGGCCTTTGTTTCTTTAGCCTATAGTACACCAAGCCAATGAATCAAACTGTTGTTGTGACCAGAACGGGCAGTGTAATTGGGTAGAACGGGGCACTACAGCACCCATCTGCAAAGATAAGTAATCTAGAATGTTGAGTACTCATCAGCAATCTGAACCAATTGAAGATGCAGATAGATGCCAATGACATATATTCCAGCCACATTCCAGTATATATTCCATTTATTCCAGGGTGCCATTCCAGCTTCTGCACCAGAAAGCAAATAGAAGCAAAGCATGCAACAATCCTGCAATTGCTTCCTCTGACTGCTTTTATTAAAAAAGATGCACGTTCAGATGGATGATAAAGAAGAAGAGATGGGCCTAACTGTATAAAAGCACGTGTTATGCAACATAATGCAAACTATAGGTTATTTGAATGGAATAACAAAATCCAGTGCTAGAGATAATTGGTGGCAATTACATTACATTCAGAATGAAAATACAACCTTGGTCTAATTTCATAAATCAGTCCTCCATTCTGGAGTGTTAATTTGTTATTATGCGTACTCAGTGGAAGGACACGTGAACTGCGTGGGTAAATGTGACATGCCAATCCTAAATGATACTGCTAATTTGTCCCAACAAACAGGTAGTCCATTGATTCTCCTGTATTTGGTGTGGTGTAACGGTTACTACAGGCCTCTGTCAATCAACACATCTCCTTGATTATCTGTCATTCCACTCCGTCTCCACGCAAGGCCAATAAAACACCCGAATGACTGAGGTTCCACTTCCCTGTAGGAACTGGAGAGCTTCAAGACCTTTGTGAAGCGGAGGCCAGCCTTTGATGTGGTCGTAGATGGGCTCAATGTGGCCAACGTCACCGGCAAAGGGTGTCAGTCTGAGATGGTGAGTGCTCAACATTCTCATTTGGTCTTTGCATCTCTTCCCATTGATAATTTCAATGTAAAGTGCAAGAAAATACTGTATTTCAAAAAACACTAGAGCTAAAAACATAATGAACCCTGTAATGAACTAGGTTAGCAGGCAACAGTGGGCTAAAACAATGAAATGTTAATGGTAAACATGCAATTACTGTGGCGTATGTGAGTGTTTGTCGTGGATAAACCTGCAGAGTTCAGAGAAACTATCCACAGTGTCTCCATGTCTCAGCGTTGTCTTTGTCTGAAGAAACTTCTCCTCTCACTGGGAGAGAAGTCCTATGAGACTTCCACTCAAGACTTCCAGGTTGTCTCTTGTATCATTAGCTGTTGGAGTGGAGATCTCTGTTTGCATTCTCTCTTTGGGATTTCATTGCAGAGCAGAGTTTCCATTTAATCTTTTTTACTTTGCAATTGCAGGTTAATTGTAAGATTTCTTAGTATTAAGTTGCCGTACAGAGATTAAAAAACAAACAAACTATTTTGACATGCTTCTGTAGCACAAGTGATGCTGTGGGGTATTGAAAGCCTGATGCTTCCGAACCAGGCATAATACTGTGGACATACTTATGCCTGTGTAAGTTAAAGCTACACAGCTTGCTTTCAACAGATAATTATAACGGTGATGGCAATATGCCGCAAGTCCGTTGTTGCTGCCAGGAACTACTGGTAGTCTAACTCTAAAGGTGTGGTTTTGCTCTTACTGTTGTGCCTTGTTGTTAACCTGGAGACCGGTTGCCTGGCCATTTCTTTATGTAATCTTCAGGCACATCTGAAAGGAATCACTCTGTCCCACCCAACTCTACCCACTCTAAAACAGTGCTGGGCGAAGCCCGTGTTGAAACACACTATTGGCACATCAGCGGGCATGCAGTTCCAACAGTGTTAGGATGAATGGCAAGTGGAGTGACTCATTTTCCCATCCCTGGTTTAAGCCATAGTTATATATACCTGCTGACCTCAGTTTCCCACATTGACGAAACTGCACATAGAATTATACAAATCCTGTAGGATCTGAAAGGGTGGTTCCCTGTTGCCACTGGCCACCGGTGTAGAGATGTTTAACAGCATCGTCCCAGTCGTCCTTGATGTAAACTTTAATAAGCCACATGTAATGGGCCTAGCGATAAGAGCGTTCCCACGCTAGCCACGGCGACTGGGATTCGATTCCACCGGTCACGCCAGTTTCGGCTCTGGGCAGGAGTGCTACTAGGGGGCAGCAATTAAAGGCAGAAGGAAAGACTTGCTGCGTATATGAGTGGTCGTGCGTCGGTGACAGGCTTCGGCCTAGGCAGGCACTGGCTCGAAGGAGGCAGTGCAGCGCTCGCTACTGGCCGAACTACAGCAGTGAGTTCTCATACGAGGGAAGGGATAACTGGCACGAAAAGAAAGAGAGAGGGAATTGGATACTAAAAAGTGGGGGAAAATGTGGAAAAACAGCAAAAAAACTAAACAAAAAAAGCCACATGTAATTCTGTTTCATTAGAGAAAAGGTCACTGCCAACCTTGTGGTATTCCCAACTTGGTCTATTTTTGTAGGGCATATTTTAATTAGGGATTTTACCTCGCCCACGTGACATTGTTTAGAAAGTGTGTCTTTGAGTGGGGGGGGTAGGGAAAGCCCCGTCTCTGCCAGAATAAAATTCCACCGCTTCCATTTTAAGCCCACAAGTGTATTTTCTCTCACCAAATAAAAGGGAAAGCTCCATGCTGCTCTCGTCTGCATCCCAGACTCCGTTTATTTCTTTTTTTTAAACCCCACAATATGTAAATTAAAAAAACCTCATTCTGTATATCTCAACCACACCACAGTTACCACCTGGGGGTGCACACACCTACTCAAACAGTGCATAACCATTGTCGCATTTTTTCCATTCCCCACTGGTAAAGACCCTTCGAATCCTTCAAAGTGTCACAGACCCCGGGGAACTCTTTGTACTCAAATCAGTCACCATATCTCGACACTGTGTTATTGCTATGCAGATTTTACCCCCTGGTCTGTGGACCGTGTGTGACGTTGGAGCAATGAACCCAGTTCCTGCAGCAGGTGATGCTCATTGGTTCTTGCCATCTCCTGGTTATTTTATGAGAAATCCCATCACAATCAGGAAGTAGGAAGATCGGTTCTTTTCCTGTAACACAGGAACACCTGGAGGCAGTTCTGCATTTATTTAACTGCTGAAAGCTCCTGAAACTATTCATAGTCTTTAGAACAAAGCCACATAATCTATCACATAGAAAGGGAATTAACCTTTTTTGAACAGATTTCAAAATACAAGCTTTTTCAATAGATACAAGCTAAGAGTGCAGTGATCAAAAATGACCAATTATATCAGTACAGCTTTTGACAGAAGATATCTTTGACCCACTGTCATTTGCACTGAGCTGATTTCCTCTATCTCAGGTCTTTGAGCCAGACTCATTTAAAATATTGTTTCAATGTACAGAACTGTAAAAAGAAAAACACATGAAGGAATTTGATGGAAATACATGTTTTTCAGATCCAATAAATCAATTGGGGCTTAATAATCAAGGCAAATTGTCTTCCCTTGTCCTGTAAAAAGCCTCACACATGACAAAATGTCATAAAGATAGGCGCAATAGCATGCAGATTTGCAGATATTCATCAGTTAAGCGGGATCATGCGCTCTGCGAGACAGCCACTGGCTGTGACAGCCATTGGTTCGGTCATGTTTAGTCTGCTGGGTAAAGTTCACTCTTTCTTTGTGTCACAGGTTTCCCCTCCTCACAAAGCAGTGGCATCACATCTAGACTTATCATGGCTAAGACTGATGTGGTTGGAAAAAGGGCATCTCCATTCAGAAAAGGAATTTTTTGATGCGAGTATGTTTTCCATTTGGCCCCTGGTCCTGTGACCTTGTGGTCAGAGCTCAGCTAACGGGGCCCTGTTGTAGCAGGCTGCTGTAGGAGCTGATCATTCAGCTCGCTCCCCACACCGACTTCCTGTGGGGGAAGTTTCTTGAGTATTTTTTGATTTTCTCTTACAGAAGCATTTCAAGTCTAACTTCAGCACAGACCTCGTCTCTCACATGGCATTAGCGGTTTCCCTGCTTAAAGAATGCACTGGATGTAGTAGTGTATGACAACAGACAAAATAAGGTTTTTGTGCTGGAAATATTTCTTGTGATCTGCTTTGCGGGTCGTTCTGTTTTCAGCGTCTGCAGGGTTTATTTAAAACTCAGCATGGTGGTGATAGTAGAGCCCGAGTATATTTAGCTGTGGATGTAATTTCCCCTTTCGTCTCAGCCATCCCACAGCAGCTAAATTCTGCGGATGACTTGCTATGTTTTCTATCATCAGGAAGCAAGCAGGAACTGTAGAGTATATGAAAATAAGTTATGGCCATCCGGATCAACAAGCATTTGGTGTCCTCCGCAAATAGGGTTGCTGCTTCTCAGAACCAAACCCCTGCCCTTCTGGTGTGGCACAGACATTGGCCTCTTCTTGCTGTTTTGTCAGTCTCAGTTGGCCTGCATGAGTGACTTTACATGTAATGTCTGTTTAACAAACTCATACTTATGAGGTAAAAATTATATTTTACATTGTACGTAACGTAACGTGGGTTGGTGCATTTGGTCACACTACCATCCGAACCAGGCCATGATGTTATTTTTTCTGATGGAACTAGTGATCCACTTACTGGGTCTATAATGCACACGTGAATATGTGCATGTGTTTGTTCAGCCTTTAAAAATGTTATAGGTTATACACCGATCAGCCACAACATTAAACCCACTGACAGGTGAAGTGAATAACATTGATCATCTCGTTACAATGGCACCTGTTAAGGGGTGGGATATGTTAGGCAGCAAGTGAACAGTCAGTTCTTGAAGTTGATGTGTTGGAAGCAGGAAAAATGGGCAAGCGTAAGGATCTGAGCGACTTTGACAAGGGCCAAATTGTGATGGCTAGACGACTGGGTCAGAGTATCTCCAAAATGGCAGGTCTTGTGGGGTGTTCCCGGTATGCAGTGGTTAGTACCTACCAGGAGAAGGTTAAGGAGTCCGTGGAAGAATTCCCGTCTCAAATGAGGCGGGAACACTCGGCCAGGAATGTGTGTCTTGCTCCCGGAGGACGGGTGACGGACTTGTGAGGGTGGGGAATTGAAGTAAATAGAGGGTTTAATTGGCAACCAAATTGGGAGAAAAACGGGAAAAAATCTGATATAAAAAAATTAAAATACATTTAAAAAAAGTTAAAGCTGGCTATGATAGAAAGGTGTCAGAACACACAGTGCATCGCAGCTTGCTGCCTATGGGGCTGCGCAGCCGCAGACCAGTCAGAGTGCCCATGCTGACCCCTGTCCACCGCCGAAAGCGCCTGCAATGGGCACGTGAGCGTCAGAACTGGACCATGGAGCAATGGAAGAAGGTGGTCTGGTCTGATGAATCATGTTTTCTTTTACATCATGTGGATGGCCGGGTGCGTGTGCATCATTTACCTGGGGAAGAGATGGCACCAGGATGCACTATGGGAAGAAGGCAAGCCAGCGGAGGCAGTGTGATGCTCTGGGCAATGTACTGCTGGGAAACCTTGGGTCCTGGCATTCATGTGGATGTTACTTTGACACGTACCACCTACCTAAACATTGTTGCAGACCAAGTAGATCCCTTCATGGCAACGGTATTCCCTGATGGCAGTGGCCTCTTTCAGCAGGATAATGCGCCTTGCCACACTGCAAAAATTGTTCAGGAATGGTTTGAGGAACATGACAAAGAGTTCAAGGTGTTGACTTGGCCTCCAAATTCCCCAGATCTCAATCTGATCAAGCATCTGTGGGATGTGCTGGACCAACAAGTCCGATCCATGGAGGCATCACCTCGCAACTTACAGGACTTAAAGGATCTGCTGCTAATTTCTTGGTGCCAGATACCACAGGACACCTTCAGAGGTCTTGTGGAGTCCATGCCTCGATGGGTCAGAGCTGTTTTGGTGGCACGAGGGGGACCTACACAATATTAGGCAGGTGATTTTAATGTTGTGGCTGATCGGTGTATATATACAAAAACATTTTGTCCAAGCTGGTTTGCCCAAATATATTGACCATTGTGATGCTTTCTAACTAAAATAAAGCCCCAGTACTTCTCTGCCTTTCCTCACTGTTAGTTCCTAGTTGTTAGCCTTCCTCCCCGAGCTTCAACTTGGTTTTCTTCAAATGGTAAAGGCTCACTTCTTATTTAAAAGGAATAATTCAGTGTACATAGTTGTATGCTTAACAGGTTTGATATATTTGTCAGTTGGCTCCTCACCTGGCTCATCCAAGTAGTGATTAGCACCCAAACAGATATTTTGTCACACATAAACTGATATCTGATATTTACTAAAACACTTCACAGAATTGAGTGAGCTACAGCAATAAAACCAAGCCACAGAGATGAAAGTTGAGAAAGGAGACAGTCTGGCTGCATCCCAAATTGAGGTTTTGCTTACTGTCCCTTGGCACTTCCCCTCAAAAATGGCACTGGAAATCACTGAGTCCTTTGAGGCTGTCCCAGTCAAGAATGAGGAAGTCTCAATTGCTCTCCACTGCCTGATACCTCTGGTGTTATTACTTGCTCTCCTAAAAGAGTATAAACACACTTAAGTGTGGTTCTCTGTGGCTCAGTTGGTAGAGCACAGCGTTGGCAACGCTTAGGTTGTGGGTTCAATTCCCACTGGGACCACATATACTGAAAAATGTATGCATTCATTACTGTCAGTCGCTTTGGATAAAAGCATCTGCTAAATTATATATTATATTATATATTCAAGTGCATGGCCAGCTAGTTATGGCCATGAATGTTGTTAACTAGCTACCATTCACATCATATCCATGTAGTTAAGATGTTATAAGTAAAGGAGCTGGAAAGAAATAGAGCTTGTCCAAAATGCACACATTTTTTAACCTGTCCCCTCTGTCTGCATGTGTGTACTCATTTAAACCGTTACGTGAAGCAAGAACTTGCATGAGTTTACTCACCACATTCTCACTTGGATTGGGACATAGTCTCTGACCCATCTAGCATTGCTCTAGCGTGAAGTGTGTACATCTCCTTCCTGTTATGAACCCCTGTGCTTATGGAAACGAGGGCTCTGAGACTGTACATTTTAGCAGTCACATGATAAGGAAAATTGAACCCTCAGTGCAGACTGCCTTCTCCTTAGATACTGCTGGGGCAGCAGGAAAGTGTCAGGGGTGGTTTTGCTTGAACATCCACAGTACCCCATAGTAATGCTGGTCTGCATCCACATTCATTTAGTAGCTGTAACAGGGCTGTGTGCAGACGTTGGGCTGCGTGCAGACTTTAGGCAGCCAATCCTACCGTTTAGTGCCCTGAGTGCACTATGGTTGCTACCTTTAAGTGACTGATCTCTATCTGCAGACAGTGGTTTGGATGCAGGGCAGGAAGCAATGCTGGTCGCCCACAGACCCCCTTTCAGAAGCATGGTGAGACAGACAGGGGATTTCTGTCCTATTGTGATATGACTAACATGAGCAGCCACACAGAGTGCTAAATGTATTCTTATGATTTTTTTTTTTTTTTGATTGTGGCTGTGACTTTTGTCCCACTGGTAGCTGATATTTAAAAGCTAACGCTGAGATCTTTCTACACGCAAACATCACAGGTTATCTGGTGGTGATTTCAGTAGAAGTGCTTTCATGAAGGATTGCATTTTGGGCAACAGTTTATATTCACCAGAAGGCCAAATACTTGACATATCATGATATTGCTGTGCTTGAGGTTTTCTGCAAAGTGATTGTGGCGGTAAACAGATAAGAAAATATAAGAACAGAAGCTTTTTTTTTTTGCAGAAGCTTTTTTGCAGAAAGTGTGTTCGTATGTACAGTGTAGACATATAGATGTGATTACCGTCTCAGAAACTGACCAGGAAACATGAATAGATTTTAATCTCATATGGCACCTCCTTAACAGCTCATACTATTTATGTTGGGACATAATTCAGGGCCTAGTCAAGTCATATGCACAGTAATGTTGCAAAACTGTAAATGGATTTAAATAGTATATTGTTTGGGCTCGCAAATCCTCATTATTATCATTAAACTGAAGTTGCAGAATGTCCTGGTCACAGAGTGGCGGTAGAGGAAAATGTCTGTCTGTGTGTCCTTGAGGTGGGTGAGTGCTGGCCCTCATTGGCTCTCACGGCATCTCAGACATAAAATATTCCCTGTGTCGGCGGTGAATGTTTTTGCAGAATTGTGGTGCGTCCCCTCCTCGCCCCTGGGGAAATTCTTCTCTCAACGACACAGAGGAGAGTAACAAAAGCGAGAAAGAGAGGGAGGAAGGAAGAGGGAGAGATACCTTTCTACCGTGGGATGGCCGAGACATAATGGCCTCTTTCATTAAAAATAAATAACTTAGTGGCAGAGCAGACTGTTCACATGTGACTGAGACGCCTGCAGAAGTTTGTGCCCATGTTGAGTGTGCAATAGGCAAGGGTCCCTAATACATCAAACATATGCATATGTTTCCATAAGTGTGCTTTTTCTCTGCAACTTTTAAGTTTCAAGTTTCAAGTTTTTTTATTGATCACGTACACATGCGTACATGGCAGTGAGATTTGTTGTTCCCATATGGATCTCTCTTCACAACACAACACAACAGTACACAATAAGAATAACAGTAATAAATTGTAAAAAAATTGTAAAATAGTAAAATATAATATAATAAAATAATATAATATAATATAATAATATAATATATATAATATAATAAGTAAGATAGATAGAACTAAATGTTTAGACAACATTGGCAATAAAAAAAAACATGTTTTTCCCGAAAGGTACAAAACCCTGGCAATGCCACAGATGGCACAGGTCCCTGCTCATAGCAGTGGGGTTTGTGCCCCACTCTCAGATTGAAGAGTGATAGATTGGCTTTCCAAAGTCAAGTCCTTCCTTCCCCTGTTTTGGCCCAGATGGAATGCGATGTGCAAGCTCTTGAGATTTGACCGTTTCACCACAAGGAAACAGACCACCTTACAAAGAATGTTTTCTTGCTGGCTTGTATTTCACTCATACCTTTGGGGTTTTCTCCTTTTTGTACCGTACCAGGAAAGAGGTGGAGGCAAAATAATGCATGCTGTGTCTTTTGTGTGCAGATTGAGAATTATGATATCTACATATCTATTTTCAGTGATTCACCCTGTGTCAGGTGACTCCTCCCCTGTCTGGCTACAGCCAGTGAATGGCAAGAGATAGGAAGGGGATTTTGACAGGGAAGTTTGTTACATGGGACTGAGGGAACTGACTACGGCAGGCGTTGAATAGCACCTGGAAGAGGTGAAAGTTCGATTGTTAAACAGGATACAGTGGTGTACGGTGCTTTCCAGGGTAAAAAGTCACACATGCTACACCCTGCCCAACACTGTGTTAACATGAATCAGCACAAAGTGAAGAATATTACACAGGTTCCAATTCATCAATCCCATGACATTGGAACAGTTCATTTGGAACAGTTGTCACTTTGCAGCCACCGTCACTGCAGTTAGGACACGACGGACTGCTTGCACAGCGCACAGCGTTTATTTTCTTAAACAAACACCTAATCTTAAAGGCCTCGTTGGCAAATACAAGTTGATAATTTCATAACTTCTAAATAGTAATAGTAAGTACTAATATTAAACTGATTTTTATCCACACATTTTCTTTCACCCTGCAATGTGATCATCAATCCACGACACAAATTAGGAAATGGCACAACATGCAAGTAGTATTACTATTTGAAGTCACAGGTCAAACACAGGTTTATTTGACAATCCAATCCTGGTGCCTTTTCTTGACTTATTTTCATTTGATAAACATTCACTATGTGCACTTTATATAGTGCATTGGGTGCTTTTTTAAACAATGTATCAATTATTTTTTACTTTTTTATCCCTAATAAATAAAAATACAATAAAATAAATCCAGCCATAAAATAAAGCCTCTGAGGTAAAACAGTAACCACCAACCACCAACTATGATTGTTCATACCATGTATTAATGCACATCTTGTAAGTCGCTCTGGATAAGAGTGTCTGCTAAATGCTTAAAATGTAAATGTAAAGTGCCACCAGTGTGTAAAAAAGTATTTATCAGGAATGTGACAAAGTGAGGATATTGCAAGGATATTGTCTTTGAATGCATCAGTTGACACAAGCAGATCAGAATCTGCCCAATACAATTACGAAATTCTGTGTATTGAGTGCCAATGGCGAGAAGTAGGACACTCCCACTTGGAATTGATCTGAATTGTAACGCTTCACTATTAATAATAGTGATGATAGGACAGAAAAAATTAAACTAAACTCAATTAAATTCAGTTTTAAAACGTATTGGCTGAAAGATGGTTTGAATATCGTATGAACAGGTACTAAACTTTTGTGGAATTTGAAGGGCTGCTTTCTGGCTACAGTGTAAACCTTGCTTTTATCACATTTATATCCTATCTTCTTTGGGTCAAAGACAGGAGAGAACACATCCCACCTCCTCAGCAGCAAGAAACTCCACCTATGGAGAAAATGAGTAGGTGACACAAAAAAGGGATGACAAAAAATAGGCCAGACAATGCAGACCAAATAATCCCCCTCATAAATGTGTCTGTCACTTCACACAGCAGTTCAACAGAGGGGGATTTCTCGCAGATGAGGAGAGTGAATAAATGGTTACACTTCAAAAAGGGACTGTTCAGTAGATTTACGCAATGGGTTTTTTCATTCACAAAAATGAATGAAAGAAAACTGCAGTGTGGAGTTATTTAAGAATAGAGATTGTAACCAAAAGGTCAGAGGTTCACATCACATCACACATCACTGCTTCACTCCAGCTGCAAAAAGGAATATCTGTTAAGATGCAGGGTGTCTGCTAAGCATGGAGTAGAAAGTGGAAATATTACATAATAGACTGGGAAGCTAAATATAAACATCCACAACTGAATCATTGATTTTTATTAGCATTGCCCAGACTGATGATGAGGTCACTCAGCAGTTAACTTCTGTTTTCCATACAGCCTACTCCCTTTTTTAATGTGAATAAAATGTCCAAACTTACCAGATTTTCTAATATGAATCATGAGAAGAAAATGTTTGTGTATTCTTACGTTGTTCCTAAAATGACTTAACTGTAAATTCCCTTTGAGCAATATTTCCAATATAATTTGTGGGATCATATTTTGACTACTACTGCGCTTCAGACTGGTCTCAGATGGAGGTGAGTAAAGATGTCTGCATGTGTCCTTGCAGCTATTGGCAGTGGTGTCGGAGCTGGAGCAGCGGGGCCTGAAGATCCTCGTTCTGGGAAGAAAACACATGCAGCACCCCTCACGTAGCTGGAATAGACATCACATGAGGCTTATCCAGGAGAAGGCTCACTGTTTCTTCACTGAGAACATGTGAGTGAGCCTGGATCCCAACGTTCCGCATGTCTGTGAGCGTAGCTCACGGCACCAACGTATGAGGAAATCTAGCTGCGCTGTTCAGAGATAGAACTGTTGTCTGTCCCCAGTCGTCCCCATTTGTACAGTAATGACAAGGCAAGAACTATATATTTCATGATAACATTTGATGTGAAGAATTTCTTTTTTTTTTTTTTTTATAAGGCATTTAGCAGACGCTCTTCTCCAGAGCGACTTACACAGTTTACATTTATTTACATACAATCCATTTATACAGCTGGATATTTTACTGAAGCAATTCAGGTTAAGTACCTTGCTCAAGGGTACAACAGCAGTGCCCCACCTGAGAATCGAACCTTCAACCTTTGCGTTACAAGCCCAGTTCCCTAACCATTATACTACACTGCCGCCTGTGTTTGGCACATGACTGTTCTACTCGTTTTATTTGGGCAGTTCTGAGGATGATCCCTTCCTCCTGTACGCTGCCCTACACTCTGGAAACCACTGCAACTTTGTCAGCCGAGACCTGATGCGGGACCACAAAGCTTGCCTGCCTGACATATCGACCAGACGCCTCTTCTTCAAGTGGCAGCGGGGGCACCAGCTTGTACTCAACAGTTTCACCCCTGGCAAGACTGTTCGCTTCCAGGTCAGAGAACCACAATGAGGCTGTACCAGTGTGACATAAAGACGATATCTTTATGTGACATATTTCACATATAAATGTCATCAAAAATATTTCCATTGAATTTGTGTTAGAGTAGACTCTTCACTTTTACACAGTTCATGTGTAAAACCACGTTAATAGCTAAATGGAAACAGGCGTAGCTCAGATTTAATTCTGAGTGTCAACTTCCTCAATTCTACTCACCTAGAGAAGAGTTGACACTTCATGTACAGTTAATGTAATGGCCTACATTTTCCAATGTTAGAACTATGACAAGTCTGTGACACACTATCAAAACAAAGATGATTCTATGAATGGCTACAGTGAAAATGTTAATCAAGTCATTTCATAATTAAAAAAATAGGACCTGAATGTCTTGACCAGTAGACCACTCACTTTCTAATAGTAAACTCTGCTAAGATACTAACCATGAATCAAACCAATGATCAAATACCAAATGCATGCCTGCAACTTTCACAATTAAAAGTGAATGTGTATTTACCACCCTATTCCTGTTCTTGTTATTTTTATTTTTCAAATGCCCATAAATAGTATCAAAATAATAGGCTGTGGTTTGTCACATGCTCATTTAGTATTTAACTGTTCATTATAAGAAAAAAAAACACCTTGCTTTGACAAGTACAAATTAAAACGACATAGAATGTGTCATGTCTGGATCGTAAGCTGCTCACAAAAAAGAGTAATCAATGCGTTTCAGTGCTGTGTCATTATGCTAATTAGTAGGTGTTTCAGTTCTCCAGTATTATATTACTTAATATGCATTTAATGTATATGTTTTTTCAGGAATCGTTCTTCTTTGTTCACTCTTTTTCAGAGAATACAGGGTTATGATACCATCATTCAGACAGATGAAACATCCTGGCACATTCCCTATGATGAGGATGGGGGAGACCGATGTTCTTATGAAGTACCCCAGAAGTGGCTTTGTCTCACCAGAGTGGACTAAAGGAAAATGTATTTTTTGGTACATTCTGATTGGTACATTCGGTATAGGAAATTGGTCATACCTGTATTTAAAGGGGATATGTTAAATAAAAAATAAATAAAAATAATGAATTTAACCAAATGACGTTGTATCCGTGTTTCACAGTAATGTTAGGATTGTTTTTGCCTCCTCTTGAAATTATGTCAAAACAACCCATGTGGAGTATAGGATTTTTTTAAATCTACATTGTTACAAATGACTGATAACAAGTATGGCAACAATAAGACTAACATAAAATGAAAAATGAACTTAAGTAAGTGCATTTGTACAGTGCATGAAAGATGCATTTAGGGGATGTTTTACTATCCCTGTTGCCTCAACCCCAGATGAGCATCTGGAAAGGGAAGTTAGTTTCTGAGATATTAAGATTAATCAGAAGAGCTAACTGACTGTTTATTAGCAATGCACATCCTGTCAATTTGATGAATTTATGTCATATTTGTGTCAGATTAGTCCATTTAATACTGTAAAGTCCGTCCATCCATCCATCCATCCATTATCTAAGCCGCTTATTCCTGGTCAGGGTCGCAGGGGGGTGCTGGAGCCTATCCCAGCATGCGTTCCGGGCGAGAGGCAGGAATACACCCTGGACAGGTCGCCAATCCATCGTAGGGCACACACACCATTCACTCACACACTCATACCTACGGGCAATTTAGACTCTCCAATTAGCCTAACGTGCATGTCTTTGGACTGTGGGAGGAAACCGGAGTACCCGGAGGAAACCCACGCGGACACGGGGAGAACATGCAAACTCCACACAGAAAGGCCCCCGGCCTGGATTCGAACCCGAGACCTTCTTACTGTGAGGCGACAGCGCTATCCACTGCACCACCGCGCCGCGTTACTGTAAAGTCATGAACACAAATTAGACTTCTATTCCTGATAAACATCAATATTGTGGAATAAATCACACACAGAAATGAACACCAATTATTGTGTAACCTTTGAATGACATAGCTACAAAATTGTACAATAATTGTGATTACTTCATTACCTAGTGTATTATGACTAATAGGTCAAGTTTCATTTCCTTTTGTATCTTTGACAGAACCTAGCTTTTTAATATATGTTTCTAGCTAACATTAGTTTGTAAGAAAATGGGAAAACATTTATACTTTTAGATGCAGAGTGGTGGACCATCAGCCCAAACAAATACTAATGTTGGATAAGTCACACTTACAATCTACAGTTAACTGCCAAAATTGAGTAAGTGATGGATATGGGGGTGTGATTGTTGGGCCACATTTGTTAGGTGCTTCAGTGACAAAGACTGCTCAACTTGCTTATGTTTCATGAACGGTGGCTAAGGTGATGTTGGCATGGAAGTCTGAAGGAGACCATCAACTAGGGGCAATTGTGGTCAAAAACGCATACTCCTCGATCATGATGTCCATGCATTGGTTTGAGATACAAGGCAAAACAGATGAGCAGCTGAATTGGTTGACTGCAAACATCAATCTAGGCAGGCAGGCAGTTTCATGAATAGTCCATCAACTTCACAGAGAGGGATATTATGATCAGGTTGTAGTGCATAAACCCATTATTACACCTAAAAATGTGTTCTAATATAATAATGTAAATGCCATTTAACAGAGGCTTTTATCCAAAGCAACTTACAGTAGTGAATGCATACTTTTTTTATTTTTTAAAGTATATGTGGTCCCAGTGGGAATTGAACCCACAACCTAATCGTTGCCAACGCCATGCTCTACCTATTGAGCCACACAGAACCACTGTTTTACATTTGTGAGTAAAGTGATGCAAAGAACACAGACAGTGGTCTACTGAGCAGTGGAAAAAGTCATATGGTCAGATGAGTCATCATTCACCCTGTTCTCAACAAGCAAATAAGTGCATGTGTTGTGACCGCCACTAGAAATCTACAGGCCCGAATGCGTGTTTCCCAGGTTGAAGGGCTCTGTTAAGGGGTGGGGTGCATTTTCCTACCATGGTTTAGGTCCACACAACCACTTGAAGGGCAAGGTCATTGACAATAAATACAAAGCCATTCAGTTGGCATTCAGAAATGCCACTAGCATTTCTATTCTGATGGGAGTGGTCTCTTCCAGGATGACAATACCCCAATCCACAGGGCAGTGGGCCAGATTTCAACTCAATTGAACACTTGTGGGAGATTCTGGAGCGGTGCCTGAGAACGTTTTCTACCACCATCAACAAAACACCAAATGATGGAATTTCTTGTGGAAGATTAGTGTTGCATCCCTCCAATATGGTTCCAGACACTTGTAGAATCCATGCCAAGGTGTATTGAAGCTGTTCTGATAGCTCGTGGTGGTCCAACGCCCAATTAAGACACTTTATATTGGTGCTTTCTTGATTTTGACAATTGCATGTACGCGACTGAACATTTCTGGCTCCCCGTACAACTCCTCCTCTTTCCCTGTGACTCCGGAAATTATATTCCAATACAATACTGTTTCCGGGTTAAATTGTCCATGTAGTGTCTCAGTTCTATTCTATTTTCATTTTTTTATACTTGAATACTTGTTAAAATAAAAACAAAATGTCCAGGGGATCGAGTGCAGGGTTCGATCGACACATTACCATCTTCTCCCCGGAGGGTAGACTCTACCAAGTAGGTCAGTAGCTACGAAACTAAGCAAGCTTGCTAGTTTGTCAAGCTGGCTTCCTTTTCTTGTGCAGAATTGACAGCATCTTTGCCCAGTCATTATGGGTTCCCTGTCTACAGTAGTAAAGCAAGCTCATGTTGTATTGCATTTAAAATGTTATATTTATCCTTTTAAGTTTTTAAACTATTATATTGATTGAAATATATAATGTTGGGTCAACATTAACTTTATTTACTTGATCGCTACGTTGTTAGCCTGCTTGCTAATTAGCCTGAGCATTTTAAAAACTGATTGCCACTTCTTGCCATACAAGCTAGATGACTTGCTAGCTAGCTAGCTAGCTAACTTTATTTGTGACAGGCCCAGCTGACCGCCCAGCTAGCAGGCATGCCGCAAACAAAACAAATGCACAAGCCTTCAGCTATCCGTTAGCCAGCTTGCAAGCATGCCCAGCAAGCAATCTTTTACGTATTGAATTGATTTCGCAAGCTAGCCCCCCCCAGTCACTCATATTACATTATATTGTGAGCATAGCTAGCTTGCTAGAAACCGTACGGCTAGTTTGCTTGTTAATATTTTTTTAGCCAGTTTATTAGTATCTATATCTAATATTGCTTGAATTGTTTCCTTGGGTCTTCGTAATACAAAGTTAGCCTATTGCATACCAACCGAACGAAAACAGGTTAAGATAATAAATCCTACATTCAGGGAGATTTCAATCATCTGGTTGGCAAGATAACTATAATATCTTGGAGCTTTATATAAGCAGAGACTATACATACAGTACAATGTACATGTGGACAAAAACAACGAAGGGAATTCGTAATGATCAATTTGATTTATGTGGACATTGCCAAAAAGTAAAGCAAAGCAACTTAGATACTGGCTACAATTAACTACAATAAAGGCTAATTCTTACCAGAGGAAACTAAATTATATTTCCATATATTTTTTGCTTTTTCAATGTATTTTATAATTGTGGAATGGTTGTAATGTGATTTTAATTTCACCAGAATATGCATTCAAGGCTATAAACCAAGGTGGCCTCACCTCCGTCGCTGTGCGGGGCAAAGACTGTGCAGTTGTTGTCACACAGAAAAAAGTACCGGTAGGTGAACACACATATACCAACGTTAACATAATAATTGGCTAAACTGAGCATATGCCCGTGGAACTAAGAGCTTGATATAATTCCCTGAAATAACATTTTTGTCTGTATTTTCTTTCTTTCTTTCTTACAGGATAAGTTACTGGACTCTGCCACTGTGACCCACTTGTTCAGAATAACTGAAAACATTGGCTGTGTGATGTCTGGAATGACAGGTATGATGTCCATCATTTTACGCCAGGTGAACCAATTCACATGCTAGTGAGTGCAGAAACTTGGTACTTGTAATCGGTTTAATTTATCTGAGAAATGTGATAACTTATTTTCCTTTTTTATGGTTACATTACATTACATTACATTACAGGCATTTAGCAGACGCTCTTATCCAGAGCGACTTACAGTTTAAATTTCTTTACAATCCATTTATACAGCTGGATATTAACTGAAGCAATTCAGGTTAAGTACCTTGCTCAAGGGTACAGCGGCAGTGTCCCACCTGGGGATTGAACCTGCAACCTTAATGTTACAAGCCCAGTTCCCCAACCATTATACCACACTGCCTACCTGCCTGGTTGTTATTCATCCTGTTTATTATGACATGGGTTACCGTGTACTGTGTTGATGGGTCTGATTGTATTCTCAGCTGATGGCAAGTCCCAAGTACAAAGAGCTCGGTATGAGGCCGCTAACTGGATGTACAAGTACGGCTATGAGATCCCAGTGGACATGCTTTGCAAGAGGATTGCTGATATTTCTCAGGTGTACACACAGAATGCTGAGATGAGACCTCTTGGCTGTTGTAAGTATACCCCTTAATTATGACATGCAGATTCACTGTTAAAATATGGTTGGTTGTGGGCCTCGGATAGCGTAGTGGTCTAACACACTCGCGTTTGTGAGCTGCCTATTGCGGTCGCGGTTCGAAATCCGACTGCCAGACCGGCCCTGGCCAGGATCCCCGATTGGGGACGGCATTTGGCCGTCCGCCCCAGGGGGAGGGGGGAGGGTGAGCAGGCACAAACTTGCCGAGAAGCGTGAAGGGTGTCTCCAGAAGTGGGTGGGCAAGGTCCGTCTTGGAGGAGGCGGATCATCGCTGGCCTCAGGGAATTGGCTTGATTGATTGGTTAACTATGTTATTTGAAAGGTGGGTTTTTTTCTCAAGAAATCTTCCTTGTTTGCGTATTGCAAGTCATTGCAAGAAGTGAAGCAGGATTTTCACATATTGCAGGTATGATACTGATTGGCGTGGATGAGGAATGTGGTCCTCAGGTATACAAGTGTGACCCAGCCGGCTACTACTGTGGCTTCAAGGCCACTGCTGCAGGGGTTAAGCAGACAGAGGCCACCAGTTTCCTGGAGAAGAAGGTGAAGAAGAAACAAGACTGGAACTTTGCACAAACAGTAGAGGTAAGGCACCCTCCTGCAAGTGAAATGGTAAGCAATGTGGAAAAACCCCAATGAAATGCAATTTTATCCCACAGAGTGCAGTGCCAATATTTCTCTGATTGGGAACAATAGATATTTAATCTGATTCTGTGTGTGTGTGTGCATGGAGGAACTTGCTGACAATACATTTTATTTAAACTCTTACTCACACGCATGCCACCATGTACTCTAGGGATCATCTGAAAATGAACAGTCATGTAGGCTGAATGAAGTAAAACATTGAATTAATTTACACTGCTTACAATTGTAAAAGTCTGAATGTATTCAGCTCACACTTTTATTAGTATTCCTAATGAAATGTACCCATCTGAAATGCTTTTATTATTTTTGTCTGTGAATATTGTGGGTTTTTTTTCCTGAAATGCCACTGTAAACCTCTCAGTAACCATGCGCCTAAATACCACAAACATATCTATAATGTATAATAGTGCAATTAATACCTATTTATGGATCCAGACAACAGTAATAAAACAGGAACAGGAAGAACTCTTGAGTGTTGAATGTTAGCTTAATGCAAACTGATGTTGGGTTTGTTATTTTTTGTTTTGTTTTGTTTTTTTCCCTTGAGTTCTCTTAGAATTTAGTGAAGCCTGTTTTTTTCTCTCTCTCTCTCTCTCTCTCTCTGCCCAAAAGACCGCAATAACTTGCCTGGCAACAGTGCTGTCCATTGACTTCAAGCCCTCAGAGTTGGAGATTGGAGTGATCACAACAGAGGAACCCAAATTCAGGTGTGACGCTGTGTGAACCAGGGCTTACAGTAAAGGATGTAGAGCACATCAAAGCCTTACGCAACGCACGAGCAGGAAATAACAATGTCGTACAAACCACTTTTGCAAAATCGATGGCAGCCCAGATGCCACAGAGCTTGCAGAGGTCTGATGTCCTTGTGGTACATGTGTGTCTCTTCTAGGATTCTTTCAGAATCAGAGATTGATGTTCACCTGGTGTCTCTTTCTGAGAGAGACTGAGCTGGCCGATGCGTTTGATGCTGTTCCAGACCAGAGAGGGATCCCCGAGAGCACTGCACTACAGATATTAGAATGCAGGTCAAGAATCAAGTGACAAGTTGTGTGTTGTTTATTTACGCTGTTCCATTAAAGATGACATTTTGGAGAAATGAATATCTAAAACAGCTTCTTCTTGGCTTATATGCTTCCCCCCTCACCCGTAATGTTTATTGAAAGATGATATGATTTTTTTTTGAAAAAGAAAAATGAATCTGCACTTAATAATATAATTTTGTTTTAGTCATATTTTTTGCCCACTACACCATTCCCTAACAGAGATGGCATATTTTTTAAACTTCTTTTTGTGATGCTATAATGAATAATATATAATGTCATCATTGCCTAAAATAAATACTAGGGTTTATTAGTAAGTATTTAAGTATAATAATTATTTGCTTTTACATTACAGCACTTCTATGTGGTTATGTGAGGTTTATTGTAAAAGCAGTACCATCTAAGAAACTAATAATGGACTAATAATTTTTCACTGGCACATTTGATTTTAGTAACCAGACCATTTCCTAATCCCATTTTAGACCACACCTAAGCCCCCACAAAGGATTCTTACACAGTAGGTATTTTGTCATAATGGCAGAGATAATATGAGAGCTCTATATAAGCAGAGACTTTATATAAGCAACAACCTTACAGGGTGCTTGTGTGTGTGCGTCCGTGAGATTCCATGCACGATCTTAACCTGTATTAAAAAAAAACTGGTTGTCAGCATCACGTTAAACATAACATTTTCTGTTGTGAAACCTTTCCATTTTGACTACAGTATTTTTGCAAGAACAAGTGGGTTAACTGAGTGGTTTAACTATTATACACTTAGAAGATATATATTATACTTGCAAATTTAAAAAACTGAAGAATGTCTCCATGGCCTTTTTCCACATAAATTGTTTTGCTTTCTGAAGCACATGATATGGGTCTCTCAACCAAGGGTAGATGATGGTAATGTAATAAAACTAATGAGAAGACACTGCAACACCTCTAATCTGAGGCTGAGCGAGCAAAGATGGCATAGACAAGCCCTATAATCCAAAGTGCCTAATTCACATGATGTTCATTCTGTTACCTGGCCAGTCATTCCATTCTCTCCTTGACATAAGTACTGAAAGCACATTAAAAGTGAAACTGAACAGATTTCCCCATGAGGAAACTATGCCCTACATTTAAGCACCACACATTTCTCACAGGCAGGGCTGTATTTGCATTGACTGTTTTCCCTCGTGTGATCATTGCAGCCCTGCACCCCTCCATTCTTGTGCTTTGGTTTTTCCAGCCGCAAACCGTGTCATTTCTCGGATCATACTGAATCATATGAGCCTCTCGGAGCCCCCAGGATCTGATGGCCTGTATGAATTGTTAGTCTGTTCCTGTGTATGTCCTTCTGTCCGTTGCTTAAAAATGGCTAGCAGTTATGAGTAAATTGGTTGCATCAAGCTAGAAGTAATGGTTTCTCAATACTGTAGAATCCACCATGTTTTATGTCTTACAACATAGTGCCCCTTACTCTTCGGGCTGCTGTGATTAAAATTATGCTAACGAGGTGTAAAATTCCAGAAGGGCATGAAGACTAATTTAAATGTAGGGAAACCACACACAAACCCTCTGGTTTTTGCACTTACTGTAATCGGAATCTATTAGCACATGTGACACATTGGAGGAAGCATTTCATCTGTATCATGGTTGCCAACATATAACACCCTCTGAACAATTTACTGATTGATAGCTTCTGAGTTCCTTGGGCCCATTTCTTTTCTCTTTTTAAAAATACTTGAGAACAGATGACCTGTAATCTTCAGTGATGTGATTTTACCCCTAGATAGTGTCTGTTATAGTCATTATTTAAGGCGTGCGTTGTAGTAACGTAGGTGTTTACGGTTGTGTGTAGGGGTCATGATGTTGTGGTTTTGCTTTTGCGTAGGAGGAACAATATTCTTATTTACTTGATATTTAAAGGCATTTCAGAGACGCTTAGGTGAGTGGGTGTTCGTCGCGCCACAGAGCCACAAAGATCATTGGTGAGCACGCTGGTCTACAAACCTTTGGTCTGGAGTTTACATGTAGCTATTTAGCGGACGCATTTATCCAGAGCTACTTACAAATGTGCATACAAAAACTAGGTAAAAAGCAGCAACGACTCAGAGACATCAATTACACCCCTGAAAGTACTGTATGTGTCACATTTTGTTAAGTCCCATAGTATGAGCAAACGGGTTGAGGATGTAGTGTTCAGTGACTTTGGGGGATTTCAACCCAGTTTGAGGATATTGTTTTCAGTCGCTATGGGGATTTCAGCTCAGAATTGAGGGAATGGCTACTTTGAGCTGAGATGCAGAAGTGGAGAAATTTTGAGTTCTCATCAAAATGAGTTGAACTGAAATCCAAATAGGCTATTGAAGTCACCACAAAGTAGACACACTCTGCTTTTCAGCGTAATATTTGATGAAAGCAAAGATCATATCTATTAATATCTTAATAAGATGAATGTTTTAGTGTTATGTCATCTTGTATTGTTGCTAGCTATTGAAAGTAGTGTGAATTGTGTCTTGATATTGAAATCTGTCCCTCCAACACCTCAAATTTCCAGTCTTCCAAGCTGTCTTTCTGAGTGTACTTGTAATTTAATGACTCGCAGTTGATTAGTGTAGCACCGTTCCGAAAAGAAAAATTGCGTAACTTTGGACAATTTCACTAATCCGTTTAAACAGAAATAGAGAATTGCTTATCCTTATTCCAGTGAACTTTGTTAAACAAACTTCCTCAAGCAGGATAGGGGGAAGTGTTAATTTTTTGACAGTAGGAACATTTGGGAGCCACTAGTGAGAAATATGTGATTACCCTACAGGAAATTCCTGTGAAACCATCAAACATCTGTCATGGGAACTACCAAATAGGTTTACTGTTAATAACATATATGGGCAGATTGTTTATATGTCGTTTATTCAGTGTAAATGTTGTTTAACAGAGTGTACAGAAGGGGAATATGTTCATTCCTTTCAGACATGACAGGCTATTCATAAAGAACCGACAAGATCAATTTTCCACGTTTTCTAGACAGGCCCTAAAATATGATCCCTTTATTTTCAGTTCCGTTTAGTTATTTTTGTGGGCTATTTTTGTGGTCTTACCTCCCATGCCAACCAACCAAGACAACCAGAAACACAGACACAATTTTAAATATAGTATTTATATTTTTTAATTCATGGGATTGTGCTGGGTCTTTCCATACAAAAACATGGAACATTGATGCACATGGATATTTACATATAGTGTTATAAAATTGTTTTAAATGTGACATATTTACATTTTTCTGAAATATTACAAAAATAAATATCTACATATATGCCTATTTACAATACAGTACATTGTACAATCTGATATTGGCTTATGCATTTGTGAAAGTATGAGTCTCCTTTGCTCTTGGAAAACCACGTGTATGTTATTTTAGGCATGCTCCATTCTTCATTGATTCTCTCTGTCCCTCTTTCATCCAGAGTTCTCGTCATCTGGCGCCTTTCCTGTCGCTGTGATGATCTGTTAACTGGGTCTCCATTGGCTTGTTGGTCATGGGGCTTGTGCCATTTTGGGGCATCTGCCATTCTACGCCATGCCATGCTGGACCTGTCAACTGCGGTTTTGTGTGTGTCACTAGGCTTGGTGATCAGGCCGTGCCCTTACTTTTGCCCCATCCACAGAAAGTCATCATACAGCTGGGGGAAGAGAGGAGATACACATGTTAGGCTCAAAATCTTGAGACTGGTAATCTCAACTGTAGTAGCCTTACATCACAGCCAATACTTCTGCCAGTGTAAATGATGTTGCAGCTCAGCCGTTGATTTATGAATGAACCTTACCATATCATCCTCGGACATGGATTCCTCGTCGCTCTCTTCAGCCTCGCTCTCGGGCAGTTCTCTCAGCTCGTGATCGGTGAGCTCGTACAGCTGCTGCCGGATTGCCATGTTCTGGCGCCCATAGGTCAGGTGGTACGGTGTGTATCCGCCATAGGTCAGGCTGTTGACGTTGGCGCCCTTAGTGACGAGGAGCTGGACCAGCTCCAGGTTCTGGAGGTCCACTGCCAGGTGAAGTGGGGTGCGCCCATTGCACTGCTCCTGAAAGGACACCAGACAGAATGTATTTTTAGATGATTGGTAGCTTGACAAGCATTTCACTAAATGAACCACCTCAACTCGGCAATGGGACACATTTTAGACAGAGTGACACCCACCTGGGCATTGAGATCTGCACCAAGCTCAATGAGCCTCTCCACCAGGGATAGGAAGCCATGAATGGAGACAAGGTGTAGACAGTTGTGTCCTGTAAATAGAGAAAACAGTTGGGTCAGAGACAGGTGGCTTTAAACGTCAAGTCCTGGTGGGGTAGTGAGCACATTGAGGTAGAGGTGCTGTTTCCTGGTTTAGGTGTACCTACCGCTGTAATTGTGGCTGGTCAGGATGGAGGGAAGCTGTTGGGTGCAGCCCTGGGTCAGCACACTGAAACAGTGCAAGGAACCCTTCTTGCAGGCGATGTGGAGAGCAGTGTTTCCACATTCGTCCACCAGCCGGGGGTCACAGCCTGCCTTTAGGAGCCGCTCGACAATCTGAGGCTGGTCCATGATCACTGCCAGGTGGAGAGGGGTCTGAGGAAACAACCAAGAAGGAACAAATCACCCACTGAAATGCAACCCTGCACACATTTTCAGTATGCATGCGTGCAAAGTATGTATTTTTTGTTGTTGCTTTCATATATGTAAAGGTAATCCTTTGCATTGGCATTTACCTGTCGCTGGTGGTTCTGTGTGTTGAGAAATGGATGGTTGCGTGAATGTTCAATCATCCGTGTTGCATAGTCTTTTGCCTCGTGGATAATGGCAAGATGAAGAAGCCTGGATAAAAAAATATTCACATAAAATTAGCATTTAAAAAATATTCGCCAAGCATGATTTTTTTAAAAGCGTGAGCAATATAGTGTTTCGTAAGGCTGGATTTTTTTTATAGTGTGCTATTTCCACTAGTAGTGGCTTGACACATTTGTGAGTTAAAGGCGTCGGATTCCTGGCAGAGCGCCCGGGACTTTCCAGACCTTGTCTTTAGCACCGCCCAATTTGACTTTGCAACTTAGTACACCTCATTCAGATAAGTCTTTCGTTTACATTGAGTTCCTCATTCACGTCATTGTACTACATTATGTATGTACAAGTTTTATAAATTAAATGCATTTCCATATTGTTTTCAACTTCCAATAACAAATGCAAAGGTGTACTCTTCGACCGCTTTTGCGTGGAGTTTCCGATATAGACAAAAATGTTCAACTTCACAAACTATGGTAAGCTCGCAAGCTAGCGATAAAATGGGCAAACCATTTAACTGGCTTAGCTAACTGAATATTTCAAATAAAATACGAAGTAGTATTACATTAGTATTATAAATAATACTTATTTGTTTTTATTACTAGCCTACTTGCAATAGTTTTTTTGTAGGTAGTGCAAAGATTTTCATGTGCAATGGAGTCATTTATATAACGTTAGATAACTTGCAAAACACAGCTAAATTGGCAAAAATAAAAATAAAACTTACGTGTCTCCGTCTTCAGTCTTTTCCTGTTGCCATGGCTCGCTGCAGTACTCGTTGTTTGCTTCTGTGTTAGCCACGTTCAAACGTTCCATTTCGTTCACAATTACATTATACTCGTCATCTTTCAAAGAATCCAATCCGCTGTCAATCCGGTCTTCGTTAGAGGGCAAAACCTTCCCGTGTTTCGAATCCATGTTATAATCCAACTGGTTGCTGTTGCCTACTCGGTATAAATCCATTTTGTTTTAGAACTCAAAGAGCAAGTTGCAGTACGTCTTAGCGGAACAAGAGACAGTCAAATTGTGGCAGGCTGTGAGGTACATCAGCGTTAAAGCTGGATTGGGGAGGAGCTTTTTTTTTAGGGTGGGGGATTTCCAGATGAGTTATCGGCGGGTTAACAGCATTTGGGAAACTCAGCTTGGACTTTATGACAAAAATTCCCCCCCAAAATGTGTAACTAGCTGTGTATGGAAGTCCCAGTTTTGTAATTAAACGTTCATTTTTTTTTTCATTGTATAACATGGTGGATTTTGACACATTAAAAATAAAATGATGTATATAACATAGTGAATCACTACGGAGTGAACCACTTCTTCCTGGTTTCCTATTTCTTTCTTGATAATGGACAAGATAATTGCATGCTTAGGAAATTAAATCAGCCAAGTTTTTCCAGTTAATTCAGTGTTCAGTGACAACACAGTTACAGGAGTACATGAGTGACTATGGGACATTTTATTTGTGGGAAAACCCAAGAGTCTGGATGCAGAGTAGGAACATGGAACAGGCTCATTTTGGAAATAAGCAATTTGGTTCTTATCAGTAATTTCGTGACAAATCTTGTTTTAGTCTACCAAGCTATATCACTACGACATGACCTCTGAAACCCGGATCCTATGCCTACATAAAACGTAGAAAATTAAGAAGTCCAATCCCTCTAAATTCATATTTGGTTTTTCATAGATTCCGATTACAATTTGCATGAGCTGGATTTTTGACAGAGATCAGGAGTGCATAAACTCTTGCAAAAATGATCTGTCTTGCTTCTTTTCTGCATTTAATTATCAAGTGATTGTGAGGTCAAACACAACCACCTTCTTCAATCACTTTCTACAAACACAGCAGCCATCCCACGCAGACATTAAAAAGTTACATATTTATTTCCCTATGGACAGACCTACTCTGCCCTGTAAATGTTACGCATTATAATTTATCATTACTTTTCTTTTTGCATATTGATAGAGGCAGTGAAAACCAAAATGAATATAAATGTCTGCAAGTGTATGACAATGAAACATATATTAAAAATGTTAGTTGGGACCTCAATCTTAAACCTTAAACTCAGGGGTGCCCTAATTCATATTATTCCATGGTTTCAATAGTTTGCTACAGTTGCAGGGAAACTCCTATTGCACCAAAAGGTTTTATCTTGGTGTTTTAGTATTTACCTTTCTTAATCTGACATTTACATTAAGAAACCAGGGACTGTTCGTGTTTGCACAACCATGGTGTCTACACAGCACAGAGGTGGATTTTTCAAATAAAGCAACAACAACATAGCAACGGTTACCATGCAAATAATTGTAGTACCTTGGAGCCACATACGTCCTCTCTGGCGTCACTGTTCTATGAGGTAGGGAGTGCCTGCTGGTAAGGAGTGCTATGACTCTTGACAACGGGGTTTCTCTCTGTGCTTTGCTGTAAATAAAAAAGACAGAGGAAGCTTTTTTTTCACATTTATCTTTGACAATGTTCTATTACATAATCAAATCATGCATTTGCCCGTACCTTTTATAACATTTGACAAGCAACGCAAAATAAATTAGCATTAATTGTTGAGGGTTTTTCTCGCTTTGGACATCTTTATATAAATGCATCTTTAGTATTACTGTTTTGACTAGACTTGGGAATTCATATCTGATATGAAAGAAAATGTTCCCTGCACCATCTTGTGATTGTTGTACTGGGCATCCTGAGAAACTCCCAGGCATGTAACATACTTTCTGAAGTAAAATGTTTACAGCAAAACCTGTGTTGTTTGCGTCCACAGTGTTACAGAATAACTATAGCGGGAACAAGATTGCTACACAATCCAGCTTCTCTCTTCTTGATGAATGGCATTATGGTAAGATTTTTAGACTGTGGCGTATGACCAGCAGTGTGGGAGTCACAGTCCCTTTGGGTTCAGTGTTATTCAAGAGCAGATATTCACTTTGTCTTGCTGAATACTTTTAAGAAGTGTGCATGGGCAGCAGGCGGATTAATTTCATATTAATTATGATTGTAAATTGTTAACAAATGAGGATTCTCTGCTTCTCCCAGAAATAAATATTACACAACCAACATAATTCAACATGGTGAGCTAGGAATCAATGAAAATACACAAATCTCATTTTAAAAATAAATTGCCAACAAAAATAGCTGCACGTCAAAGTCTTCATTATCCTCTTACATAAATGTAAGGGTTGTGCGCAGTTTGGTAAGGATTGCAATATGTGTGATCCTTCCTGTGACATTTTGTGCAACAGAGAACCACATTTACCTAATGTCTTACAAAAGCAAATAAGTCTCAGTATTAGCGCTTGCATGCAATTCTTCATGGTACGAGTACTCAGATAATTTGATCTTTTTTCAATTATTTGAGCACTATTAAATAACTGACTTCATTCACCATACGTGTTAAGCCATTCTCTTATGCTGCTAGCCGTCTGCATGTGTATGTTCAAGGATATTAAGTGCTTGGGGTCAGTTGAAGTGTGGAGCACTGAGGTAGTTTGGGGGAATCCCAGTAATAAAGCAATGCCACCTCTGCTCCCCAGGGTTGATGATGTAAAGATGACAGTTGGCTACCGTATCACTCGCCACAGCTCTGCATCATAGGGCAAGGCTGGGTTACACCCAATAGTGTTTCAGGGCTGTCACGGCATGTCCGTTCCACCACCCCTATCACACGGCTCTTAACATTGCCCATTTTGGATACTAGCACATGGCACACTGAATGCAAGTGGACTTTTGTTTTTGTATATTTTATCCCCCAATTTTTTTATTATTTCCCTGGTTTGAATGCTCTATTGTATTTTTATGCCCTTGTTATTATTGCTGCAACCAGTTTGGGAGAGTGCAGAGCTCTCTGGGGAAGCGCATGCCAGCCACTTTGTCTTGTCACTCTGAAATCCTCAAGTTGATCTGCACAGTGATTGTGTCAGCGGAACACACTTCATGCACAGCTGGGGCAGGCATATTGCAGGCATTTGGTCAACTAGGGCAGTCGCTGGTGTCCAGTGATACAAGCTTAATCCCATCGACCAAAGCCTTTCCTCCCTGGGCGACGCTATGGCTAATTATGTGCCACCAGGCAGACCACGTGGAGAGGTTTAAATTATGCTACAACCAGAGAAGGTTCTCTTGCCTCTCTTGTTGGCGCAAGGTGGGGCAGGGAGATCACATGAATTGATTAGAATGTAATTGTTCTTTGCAAGTCAATCATTTGTCATAGAATGCAGGGAGTGCACCATATCGTTTTGTAACAAGCCTACTGTGTCAGCATGACGCACACATAACAGTGATAAGTACTTTCACATTCATTTCTGAATACAGAGAGTGAGGGGACAGACAAGAGTGGACATGTCTCCACTGAGTCTAAGATGAGCTGACTCATGTCTGATTCATGTACCAACTGTCCAGGCATCTTCCTTCGACACTTAAACAGCATACTTAAGTACCTTAGTCATGTGCTTCATTTTTATGAATCATTTTCATTTCAGGCCATGGGGAATATCCTGGTCAAACACTGTACTCTAGCAGCATATCGCTTATACTTTCTAAGTATTCTTTGTATACCTTTCAGCAATTCTGAGTGTTAGAGGGGAGAGTTGATTGAACAAAGCTTTCAAATGCCTAAGAACAGCTATTTAAGTGTTGAATAAACTGGATGCCAGTTTAAACTGGATGCCTCCATACCAAAATGATAAGCAAGAACCTTCTTTTAAATATGTTTGATGAGGGTGTCATCGTTTCTACTTAATAAAATGTTGTTGTAGCTCCCTTCAATATATACATAATTAGGAAATTGTAAAACTAACTTGAGCATATCTTAAAATAATAGAATACACATTTTGTGTAGGTTTTATGAGCTATGTGTGTCACCATTATATAATAAAATATTCAGGGACAAGCTATATTATTGTTTTATTCCATTGTATTTCCCAAATCACTCAGAAGACATTTTTCACCCTGGTGGAAACCAATGTGCTAATTGACTAAGCCACAAATGCCCTACTCATCTGGATAATTGTGGATAGCACATTAAGCAACTAAGAATATTACGTTTTTACATACAGGTAACTGCCAAAATAAACAAAACACTTGAGTAAATGAAGGATTGTTTAAACGGGTGTAAAGTGTCCGTTGGGGGGGGGGGCATGGCCGGTAACGGCAGATAAGCCCAGTATTCCCCTTTGTTTTGGCAGTTACCTGTACTTTTTCTGTATGAGCACACAGTGAGTGCGAGGCACTTATGTGATCATAGGGGTTATCCTCATTCCGTCTCCCAGTGATTCAGTGGCCACCCTTGCAACACTTTCAGTGAGATTAGTTAGGTATGTGTGCCCTATGCTGGGGGGGGGTAATTTCCAGCTGATACTGTCTTTAAGTGACTGGATATGAAAGCAGTAGTGGATGGAATGTGACATGCAGTATGAATGGAATGTGACACATCCAGTCTTACCTGTTGGGATATGCTGGTGGCTATTTAAAGATCAAAACTGCCATGTCCAGAAATGTTCTAGACTAAAATTGTTTGATATGCGTCTAGCACTGAGTGTAAAATTAAAGGTTTTAAGTTGGAATATGATTGTAAGCAGATATGATTGTAACCTGTTTACTAGTGACACTTGACTTGTTGAATAATTGATTTATGGAGGATCAGCAACTTGTTTTTTGCTAAAATATCTGTATGTACTGTGTAGGTACAATTTTCTTACATAACAATTTCATTTACATTTTACATTTTTACATTTTAAGCATTTAGCAGACGCTCTTATCCAGAGCGACTTACAAGATGTGCATTAATACATAGTAGGAGCAATCATAGATCGCACAAGAGATCAGTGCAGTAATATAGCGATAGACATCATTGCAGGCAGCTGCGTACCATACCTGTAACACTGGGAAGGAAAAGGATAGTCATTTATTTTACATTTTTATTTTAAAAAAAATTTTAAATGAGGAGTAAGCAGGGATACATAGTGTTGAGCAAGTAGGCAGTGGTGATGACAATTAGCTAGATGTACAGAATTCAGTGGTAGTGGAGTCTGAAAGGGTGGGTTTTGAGTCTCTTGTGGAAGATCGCAAGTGATTCCACGGTGCTGACCGATTGCGGAAGGTCGTTCCACTACCAGGGGGTCAGGACAGAGAAGAGGCGAGACCACGAGGAATGGCTGCCAGGCGCCCGGAGGGATGGGACAGTCAGTTTGCCAGAGGAGGCAGAGCGGAGGGCTGGGGAGTAGGGTGTGATGAGTGTCTGGAGGTATGGGGGAGCAGTACCTCTAGCCGCTTGAAAAACAAGCACCAGTGATTTGAATCTGATGTGAGCTGCGATAGGGAGCCAGTGCAGAGAGGAGAGTAGAGGGGTGATGTGGGTGAACTTGGGTTGATTGAACACCAGACGTGCAGCAGTATTCTGGACTAGTTGCAGTGGCTTGATGGCACAAGCCGGTAGGCCTGCCAGCAAGAAATTGCAGTAGTCTAATAATAATAATAATAATATATGCCATTTAGCAGACGCTTTTATCCAAAGCGACTTACAGTAGTGAATGCATACATTTTTCTGTATATGTGGTCCCAATGGGAATTGAACCCACAACCTAACTGCTCTACCAACTGAGCCACACAGGCTTGGTGACGTGAGATCACCAGGGCCTGGACCAGGAGTTGTGTGGCCTCTTGGGTGAGGAACGATCGGATCCTCCGGATGTTGTTGAGGGAGAATTGGCAGGTCCGAGTGATCGCTGCAATGTGGCTCGAGAAGCACAGCTGGTCGTCCAGGGTCACTCCAAGACTCCTGGCAGACTGGGACAGAGTCACTATGGAGCCTTCCACGGTGATTGAAGCATCAATCATCAGGGAGCCCTTCGCTGGGAAGAAGAGCAGCTCTGTCTTCCCCAGGTTCAGCTTCAGGTGGTGGGTGGACATCCAGGCAGAGATGGCAGCCAGGCATGCAGAGATCCGTGCCAGGACCTGGGTCTCAGATGGAGAGAAGGAGAGAAAGAGTTGAGTGTCATCGGCATAACAGTGATAAGAAAAACATGAGCAGATATAACAGAACCAAGTGACTTGATGTACAGGGAGAATAGGATGGGGCCTAGCACCGAGCCCTGCGCAACTCCGGTAAAGAGGGTGTGGGGAGAGGAGAGGGATCCTCTCCAGGCCACCTGGTAGGACCGGTCAGCCAGGTAAGACTTGAACCATGTCAGTGCAGATCCAGAGATTCCCATCTCGACAAGAGATGAGAGCAGGATCTGGTGGTCCACAGTGTCGAATGCAGCTGACAGGTCGAGGAGGAGGAGGACGGAGCTGAGGGATTGGGACTTAGCCATGTGAAGAGCCTCAGTGACCGCAAGGAGAGCAGTCTCTTTGGGGTGACCTGCCTTGAACCCAGATTGGTTAGGATCAAGCAGGTTATTATTTTATTTTTTTAAAGAATTTGTTTCAGATTTTCTCCCATTTTCTCCCAATTTGGTAGCCAATTACACCCTCTATTTTCAAGTCAAATCCCCCCTTGTAATGTGAGTTCGCTGCCATAGCCCTGTGACTGGTAGTGACAAACGAGAAGTATCGTCTCCTCCGAGACGGCACTCGCCAGGCCGTCGACTGTAACCCGGTACCCCAGAGCCACTCCTGTGCGCAGCGAACATCCTGTCGGCTTCCCTCCCCCCTGCCTGGGGTGGACAGCCAATCGCCGCCCGCGGTGGCACTCCCGGCCAGAGCCGACTCTGGCGCGAAGGGGAATCGAACCCCAGTTGCCATGGCCAGTGTCGAACATTGTAACCACTGGACCCCGCGGGAGGCTTCAAGCAGGTTATTCTGTAGGAGATGAGCAAACAGTTGGTTATAGACAGCCCGCTCTAGTGTTTTGGAGAGGAATGGGAGAAGAGAGACAGGTTGGTAGTTGGAAATGACAGCAGGATTCAGAGAGGGTTTTTTGAGGAGGGGTATGACATGGGTGCTTTTGGGAAAGAGAGACAAGCATTGTATTGATCTCTGCCTATTTAGACAAAGCAAAGCACCTCCATGATCCCTACAAATGCAAAATATCTGCTAGTTTTAAAATGCATGTCAATTGGTTTATCTTATCTTAGATAAGGTAACAAGTGACCTTTACCATGTATTCGCTTGTAAGTCGCTCTGGATAAGAGCGTCTGCTAAATGCTTAAAATGTAAAAAATTTAAAAATGAATAGCTGCTACCATTAAAAATAATTACACCATCACCCAATACAATACAATTTCTATATTCATCTCAAAAGGTGAAAATTGCCAATAGCAAACATTTTAACAGGCAACATTTTACGTTTTCACGCCAGCACTCACTCCCACATCCTCCATATTTTCACTTTATGAGAACATTTATTTCACTATATATTAATATACACATATCAAACACACACACCTTCGTGTAAACCTAAGTGATACTATGAGATGTACGAGGGTGTACGAGATACCACCACTGGGGGGCAATGTTTTACTGTTTTAGTTCAGTATGTATCCCTTCACTGTACAGTACTTCCAAACATTTAAGCTATTATATAAGAATATGACCTTATACAATATATGTGTCCATATAAATAAATAAAACAACTAATAATAATAGTCAGAATCATCTTATTTTATAGAAGATTGTACAAACTTATTTCACAAGATTGTAGGCCTACTGCATTTCAATCTATGTCGATTTAATTCGTTCTAAGAATTTTACATAGTCAATTGTTCGTTGAGAGAACAATAAGAAAAAAGGTTAAGTGAAAATAATCTGACAATAGTTGCTATATTATTATTGGTAATCATGGGTAATCGTGGAATGAAAGGCACTGGTCATTCGTTTCCATTTTCGGGTTGTTTACAAATACATAACCATTTGTACCAAACTGAAATATTGTTTTGAAAAACACAGCGATTGGTTTGCTATGCTGATGTAAATATTGTAAGATTCTTTTTTTTTACATAGGGTAGAATTGTCCATATTGAGTAATATAATTTTGAACATAGTGTATAAAGCGAGGGTTAGGCTAGTTAAGCAGACTTTTAACCAATCGGTGGTTTCCATCAAAGTCCAGAGCTTTTAACTTGGCACTGGTTGTGATTTTCAAATATTATTTTTCCACATTAATTTATAAACATGACTGGATTTTGAATTGATTTAAATAAACAGGGTGAACCATTTTTAATATATATATATATTTTCATTGCTTTTGGATAAAACTAGATAAATAAAAATAGATATATCTCTACGTGTTGACTATTTGAATATTGTGCATTCATTCTGTTTTCAAGAAACAAAGTATTTAATAATAGTATATATGTAATATGTATTAGTAATACCGATATTTAGATTACGCTGGTCAATTGCCACACGTTTATTTATGTATTTTGTATTATTATTTAAATATAACACTTATGTAGTAACCTGCGTGAAAAAAACTATTATATATTTTATTTTTTGATCGTCTATAAAAGACTGTACATGAGGATTTGACAAAAATAAATGCATACTATGTAAAAATACACTCAATGCTAAAGAGGTGTTAATACAGCGTCCTTCAGAACAGATACAATTGAATCGAGGCCTTGACTGAATAGATCAATTGGAAATAAACTCAACATGCTGCCCTCTGGCGAAGAAATATTGAAATTCAGCGTGAAGCATAAAATACTCTCTGTTCAGAACAGAGGTGTCCAATCTTACCCAAGAAGGGCCAGTGTGGGTGCAAGCTTTTGTTTTGGCTCAGTATTAAAATACCCGATTCAACTAATCATGGTCTTGTTGAATCTGGCATTTTAGCGCTGGGTTAAAACTAAAGTTTGCACCCACACTGGACCTTCTTGGATAAGATTGGACACCCATGATTTAGAGCAGTTTCTTACCCAAAAATGGCCAGTGCTGGGGTGCAGGGTTTTGTTCTAGCCCAGCACTAAAACACATGATTCAACAAATTCAAATTCAAATTGATTGAAGACCATGATTAGTTCATTAGTTAAACCTGGTATTTTTGTATTGTGCTAAAATACCTGACTGGTCCATCGTCCATGTCCTGTCAGCAGAGTGATGGATGTGGTTGTAAAGTCCGTCGTTTCTGCTTACTTGATATCCACCTAAAAAGTGTGCCACTCGAACTTGTCTCAATTTATTGCGCGTCCTTGACTTCGCGTTGTAGTTCTCCCGAAGAGAGTGAAACACGACTGGATTATCTGGGGTCAATCAAATAGGTTACATTACAACTATTAAACTATCTAGCATCTCTGGCCCTATCCTCGTTTTGACTGGTCTTAATGATCAGATTGGATAGCTCATCCTTAGGTTAACACAGACGTGGGTGATTCATATTGGTGGATAGCAGTTGTCCATGGTTGGGATAAATGTGAAAAATATATAAACACAGACAACGGATACCTCAATATAAAAAACATAATGCAATAAATGTTGAACTTGCAAGATTCAATTACTTGAATTACTGAGATCTCACGTGTCCTTCGTTCAATGTATTGATTTGATTTATCTCGGTTACAATAATAGCTGAAATGGTTTTGCCTCTGTTTCTTTGCTCTCTATACATGCAGGTTGCGAGAATGAAAGCAATCAAAGCAATATAGATATGTCTGTCTGTGGTGGGGGAGGGGGAGAACATAGGCGCTAATTAGGAACAATTAAATTTTAATTACGACGCAAGCTGCTGGCCTTGGGGCTGCCAGGTCTGGTACAGTAGGTGACGGAGCTGTCCACCTCCTACAGTGCTGAGTCATCTCGCATCCAGTCGATCACCTTTAATTCAACACTATACTTAATCATTATATGCTAACTGAATATGCCTATTTATTCCTGGCAACAACAGTAATTTAACATCCCCTATGTGTATTATTCCGAAAGCTAATAATGTTCTTTATGATATTATTAGAGCGAATTCCTACAAAACGTGAAGAGCAACACGACGACTCCAGACTTAATGGTTAAGGCGGATGAAAAATAACGAAGTCGATCAATTCATTTTAAGCAGACTGTGGGATTAAAGACAGCGTTGGTTACACGGTCGCTAACAATTCAATACTTTAATAGCAACTATAGCCTATTTTGTGGCTGATGGCGGCGGAGCAAGTGTGAGATATAAGTCAGTTCATATTGTATTGATGCAAGTGAACAACGGGGTATGACACGATTGAATAGCTACATATTTAATATCAAAAGCAATAGAATGTATAACAGGAAAACTGTGCGTTAACTAAACAAAGTGTAAATGTAGGCTACAAAATATCTTATGAATACAGTATTGAATCACACGAATGAGAGAATACATCATGGATAACATTGATAACAACATGCGGGATAATAAAAGGTTATATTCTACAATGAGCTCTCCTTTATTGATAATACCCTTTGGTCAAAACATCAAATATAACTAAATACAGACGCTTAGATTGTTGTCTTATCGAGGATTTTGATACCTCCTTAGTCGATTAACCGAAATGTCTATTTAAAAATTGAATACAGTGCTCCTGAGGCGAGGTCAGCTATCTAATAAGTGATCAATAAAAAGTCAAAAACTTAAAAAAAAATAGCCTAAACTATTAAATCCTTTCCCGATATATTACTCTTGTAGCTTATATATTTAAGATATACAATGTACCTGGTCCTGAGGTCAATCTGTTTTTAATAATATTTTAATTTTAATTTAGCCTATATATTTCTATTTTTTAACACTGGGGTTAAAGCACATATCCTCTCCTTCATGTATCTCTTGTCAAGCAAGTCTCCCTTTAATGAGCCAATTTTCACGGGTATGCTCTGATTAAAGTCGAGTAACGCCTCCTGAACCACAACCACCTCAACTGAACATTTAATCACACAGGCTGGTCGCTATGTTGCCCCGGGGAATAAAGGGGACTCAGCTGCTCTGATCTCTTATCGGCGTCCCCAGCCTTGCGAGGAGGAGGAACGTCAATGAGTGTCCTGTTCCCACTGGCATGTTATCAGCGCGGTGGGCTGCCTCCGAAGCCGGTCCCACACACCATCCTGTCAACGCCCTAAGCATCACTGCCCTTCTGCTGAAGAGATAGCGCCGCGTTCTCACTTGGGAAAATTGAAATAAAGATATTCCCATCATTTGCCCCAATCGAGTAAGCAAATAACACATGATACAGCGAGTGTGTATCACTCCCCGACGCCCCCGCCCCCTTCCCCCATCAAAATCAATATGCAATAATAGCCTTTTGCTTATTACGTCAAGACTTTTCTAAATCATTGTCTAAATGTGAACGGCGGTATGTCTTAATAATACCTGGATGAATAAACAAATGCTTAAATTGGTGGATAGAGATGTGTTTGCAAAAATATAAAAGGTGAAGACGCTATTATGTGAATATACAGTATGGAACATGAGGAATTGGTTAAATAGGATCCATTATTATAACACATTTAAATATCTTTCCCTATGACAAGGGAAAATAATTTCCGAAAGGCTGTCTATCCATTGCAAAATGACTACTCTTCACTGAAATGTTTGTCAATCTGTACCATCTATTAATAGAAGTTCAGGCAATCAATTTGTATTGATTACAAATACAACATCGTAACCAATTAGGACGACGTATGACGTTTAATTGTTGTACCTTAAGCTGGATATACGAATCGATATTTCAATTTCAACTAAATAAAATCAAAATGCGTTTGTAAAAGCCTATACATTGCCGCCTACTATAGGCCTACATTGTGCTGAGCATTACTCGTATGACCTGTTTTGTAAACACATTTGGCATCACTCATCTATAAGTCAAATTAACTTCAAATCATAGCATAAATGCGACGTTTGTAGTGTCTTCCGATTTAACATTATTGCAATGGTTACATATTTTGTTTGCAGCCAAAAACGTGTGCCTAGTAGGTCTAACAAAGGATGTGAAAAGAAAAACATGAAATAGCTAATGGAGTAGCCTGTCTGTTCGAATCTTACCAATTACACGCGACAACAAAGTGGTTACTGCTAATCAATGTTTGAAAGGAGGATTACATTAAGCGGAGTAGCCGTTTGAATTAAACCGTTTAATCATAGCCTGCATCTAACTCTCGTTAGCGGTGGCGCATTCTGCAGTAAACATTAATGAAAAAGCAGGTAAAGTGCATTAAACGGCTAGATTAAGATAACAGCCTGCGTACAAATGCCAAATTACGCGGCATGCCAGCAGAACATCGAGCCAAAAGAATCCTTGCCTCTTAATTGCTCATATCAAATACAGCAAATGCTCGTAACCGAATGAAGAATTCCGAGAAAGGTTAACGAAGAGCGCGGCAGGGCATAGCAACAAATGAATCCTATTAGATGGAGACACCGCTTCTGTCAGCACTCGACCATATTCGTGGGAGATGTTGCACTGCGGGAGTCTTTCAGTTTCAATCAACATACCTTACAGAGCACAAGTCCCTGCAAACCTCAAATCGATCTTACAGGCAGTTATAATTAAAACAGAAAAGTAGGTCTATAATTCTTGGCTGCTGTTCCCCCATCATTTGCACATTTTAAAACGATTTATTATGATTCATAATAACCTACACATTTTGATGTGTAATACATCAATGTGATCAAATGAGTTTTGTCTGTCTTATTTGTAGCCCACGTGCAATTGCACCATTTCTCAATTAGCCAATCAAGTGCATTTAGTTCCATCCAATCGCTGTTCATAGTGTTATAAAGAGTATTTCCATTGTTGGGATATATTATTTCTCAAAGTGAAAAGATATCTTAATATCTAACCATGTGCATAATGAAATATGTCATAGTATTGTTTTAGCTCTAAAAGCATATTTTAGCGTTGTAACTGATAAGATACATATTTCATCATGACCAGATTCTGTAAAAACCTTTCAAAAATGTTTTAATAGTTAATCGTTTTCAAGAGTTTTTATTTTCTCTATATTGGAAACAAGCTATTGCATTTAATTCAGAGAACGGAAATCGGTGTAGGTATAGGGAATATGACGTAAAGTTATACTTCAGAAACATGTATTGAACGTGCTATAGCCTATGTGTGTCGGCCGTGTTTATTGCAAATCATACCATTTTGGTATCTGGGTGGCACAGATATATCTAAAATCAATATAATAAAGACGTACACACATTCAGCATATGTGAAATCCAATGCGAAAAGTTGCCAATAAAGGACAAAGAAGGACCGATAAATTACACTATCTGAAGATACAATTTCAGATTTTAAAGACCGTATCAGAAAGGGCACTGACAATAAACGTCCTCGTTAAACCTTGCTCCTCCTACTTAGTGTCCTTTTGGTATTGTGGTCCAGTTATCCGCTCTCTGATTACTGATTGGACAACGCTTTGACACAAATAGTGACTTCACGAAAACAAAAGGCAGTCCCAAAGATAAAAAACAAGTCACGCGCATTGATGTGACAGTCCGACATCGCCTCTCCTCGAGCATCCTGATACAACTGGTCATCGAGCGCCGACCGGTCTCGTGTAATAGCACCAGAGCGTGGACGTGGCAAGTCGTCAGCGTAAAGATGCCCAGGGGATTTTTAGTTAAAAGGAGCAAACGGACTTCACCGGCATCGTATAGGATGCGCGATGCGGACAGGCACCCGCCTAAAGTGGATCAACCCCAACAGACAGATGGGCAGAGCTCCGTGGCCATTGCATGTTCAGATGTGCGACATTCTGGAGATGTCAGAGAATCGTGGACGAGTGTCCCCGCAGAAAGGGAGCTGGCACAACTATCCGAAAGCGCAGAAAAGGCGGAAAGGAGTTTGGTCACCTCTAACAACACACAAGTTCACATTGGCGACCCCCCTAGTCATGGGTCTCCGGGTCGAGCTGACGAGTCGCACAGTCCGATCAAGCCAGTCGGCACAGAGCTGAAAAAAACGTTCTTTGAAAGGTGTTTGAGGTCACCAGCCATGACAGAGTCCTTTCCGATGAGCGCTCCCGTGTCTTCAATGGAAAGGTTACTGATGAATCACTCGCCCTTCCCCCCTTCAGAGATGAAATTCGACACACCTGTTCACCTGTACTCGCCGCTTCATCACGTCATGAAACGGCCATACGTGGAGTCCGACCGCAAAGGCAAACCTCCGACTAAAAAGGCCAAGGTGATTAGGAAACTCAGCTACGAAGACGAGGTGACCACCTCACCTGTGCTGGGATTGAAAATAAAGAAGGAAATTCCAGAGATGAAGGCGACGTCCTCCTCTGGGAGTAAGAAACCTCTGGGTGAGTTCATTTGCCAACTCTGCAAGGAAGAGTATCCTGACCCGTTCTCACTCGCACAGCACAAGTGTTCCAGAATTGTCCGTGTTGAGTACCGTTGCCCTGAGTGCGACAAAGTTTTCAGTTGCCCAGCCAACTTGGCATCACATCGCAGGTGGCACAAGCCTCGTCCGGTTAACGGAGAGTCCCAAAGCGGCAAAAAGTCTCAACTGGCAGTAGAGCACAGTACCGAGAAACCGTCCGTGGAGGGGAAAGAGAACGCCAGCAAGGTTTTAGTCAACGATCAGCACCACCCCTCACTGGATAGCTCCCAGTTCCCGATTCAGCAGCAGCGCCCACCGGATGGCGCCCCCAGGCAAGACCAGCTGCGCAGAAAGCCACAGGAAAGTTCCGCACCTGTAGACCAGAGTTACAAAGTCCAAGAAAAGTGTTTCGACCTTCATCTCAGAGCGAGCGACAGCTCAATGTTGCTGGCGTGCTCAGAAACTGCGGATGTGACCACCGCTGCTTACTTGCCTCCTCCTGGTGCAAGCGAGGAGGTTTATGAGTGCCGCTACTGCAGCAAGAAATTTCGAAGGCAAGCATACCTGAGAAAACATCTCGCTGCCCATGAAACAATTAGGTCCTCCGCTTGCAACCAGATAGAAAGTGGGCAAATAACCTTTCCTTGTCATTTGTGCGGGGCACATTTTCCTTCTTCGGAAATACGGGATAAGCACAGGTTGTGGCACGCGGTGAGAGAAGATATTCTCGTGAATCCGGGAAAGAGCGTGAACACATTGGTGAGACCAGACATCATGCAACGTGAGCAACAAATATTCACCTGCAAACACTGTCCTTCTACTTTTTTCAGTTCACCTGGTTTAACAAGGCATATTAACAAGTCTCACCCGACGGAGAACCGGCAAGTGATGTTGTTACAAATGCCTGTGAGGCCAGGTTGCTAATTTTGCAGTTATGCTGATGTAGCCTTGAAAGCTGTTCATAATAGCCTAAATAACAGTTCTTACCGAATTCACTACCAGTCAACATAATATACGAGTGTAAAAAGGTTTCTTACATGTGTGAATTCAGTCATGGCATATGCTACAAACCGAAAAGTACTCAAACTGGTCTTATATTTGTTCCTATAGTTGAACAGCGGCAAAGACACAATGTTGTAACAAACAAGGTCGTTTTACGCGAATGTTGAATAGGCATTTATATTTCACAATATTGACGCGGTATTACGTTTGCAAAACATGCAATAACTGTATCATCTAAAATTATTTAATTACCAACGAAGTATATTGTTTTGTGAATACATAAAATGTAACTATATCAGAAGGGCTGGGGCCATTACAATTATAGACAAGTCAATATTTCAAACTATTTTTTTTCAATAGGCTACATAATTTACTTTTAGCAGGGGTCAGTAAACCTGAAATTGCATACTATATAAGCTAATCAAATAAAACCAGGCCAGGACGTCTTGAACCATTAAATGTAGTTCCTATGGAAATTGAATGTGCTTGTTAAGTTAGTTGTAGCGATTATTTAAAAAATATACTATTAACATTTATTTTCCTATACAGAAAATAATTGAACTATCTGTGAATGTGTAAACACTCTGTGTTTGTGACAGGAAAAATGTATTTATTTCCACATCAAATGGTTTTCTGAATACTGCCTACACCACAATAATCCCAATGTGGTGTTGTAATGCAACAAAACTACATTGTATATTTATATTTTACTATGTGGTGAACATGGAATGTACCCGTATGAAACTGTTTTAAATAATTAATAGTGTTAACCAAAGGTTAATAAAACAACTGTAGACATTGATTGTACTGTGTCATTAATTCTTTATCATGTTATTATTCCACACTTAATAAAATAATATCAGACAGTAGAACAAGAGGTTACCCTTTCATTAGTATTGTGTATTTTAATGTGCTATATTCCTGAGAGGCCAACTGCACATCAGTATCACTAATAGGTTCAGATTTGGGAATAATCTACTTGATGAAATTCCTTTGGGGATGTTAGAAAGCACAGGGACAATACAATACTCTTGAAGTCACATTTAACATCCATTTTTTATTTTTCCTATCGCCCTGTTGATGAAAGAAGTAACATTCCATCACACCAACCCATTGCCCTGCAATCTAATCCGATTATGCTGCCAGACATCACACTTACAATTCTGCCTTACACTGAAAAATGACGACTTTCATTCTCTGGTACCAACATTTATTTTCATCTGCAGGCAACAAAAACACAACTGCTTTGCTCAAGCTCAAGCTCAAGCTACCTTCCTATTTATTCCCTTCTGAAAGCAGGTGGCACACCCAGGAATTTGAGCATAGCGGTTAAGATTCACGAAATGTCAATGACTATTCAATATTCCAGAGTAATCAGAACAAGGAAGTGATAAGAATACTTTTATTGTCAAATTTAATTGCACATCCATTTTCCTTGCTTGACAGCCATTACAAATGTATAGATATGTTTGACAATACTAGATTTGTGTGTGGTTTGTAGGTCTTTTATATTAACACATGCAGTTAGTATTGGTGCCATGCTGCTTTTGGTCAGTAGTAGCAAACAACTGCTGATGAGCAAGGTATTCTTTTCTTTTTGCTATGTGCACATATTTCAGAGACTGGAATGCAGTACACACATTTAATTTGGACAAATCAACCCATAGGATGCGGCGTATTCTTCATTGACTGCCACTAAATCATGTGAAAACGGTCTTTTTCCCCTCCCCTACTTGGTTCATTTCATATGTGAAACTACCCAAGCTGAGCTTGTCTAAAGACATTTTCAAAACCACCTTGAGTTAGAGGACTAAAAAAGCCTAACATCTTTCAGTGAAAATATGAGCTTTCACAACCTCACCAATGTGCTAGTAACAAAAAATACACGTCTGAATTAACCTCGTGAATACAAATAAAATGAGAAAAACAAACAATTAATGAGGCCAATATTCTAAGTAAAAAAAACAAACAAAAAAACATCCGAGTTGGTCAAAAAAAATGACCATTTGCGATCCCTTTCCTCTCTAGCAGAGAACCTATTGCGGAGTATGAACAGGTAATAAAACAAAATAAAAAAAACAGCAACAAAAATTCTTCAGTATGCAAAACACAAAATAGCAGTGCTCTTGTATGGTACACAAAGTTGGCAAATGGTGTAACCGCTCTGTTTGAAAACCAGGGCATCTGACAGCACCAAGGGTCCCTCCGTCCACTCACAGAAACAAGGCAGAAGACATGGTGGAAGGAGCATCCCGCCCTGCCTCGGCAGAACCATTAGCTGATCGGAGTCAACAACCTGGGATTTAGAAGAATCTCAGGGGTCGATCAGTCTGGTTTGGCATCGTTATTTTGTAGCGTAATCGCTGTCCTTGGGGCAGGTGTGACTTTTGGTATTCCAACATTAATAACATTTGTTTTTGGAGAGGAAGGACTTCAAGTTCAGGATATCATCCGATCATGAACGCTCGGCCCCATCTCCGGTATGACTTTTGTTGTATAAACGATGCAGGCTTTCGTGACAATGCGCTAGCTCCAGCGCTACGTGGACTTCAGTAAGCGCCGGCCAGAGATTTTTAAAGTAAGTACCCTCGAAAATGAAACACAAGCAAAAGAGTTTTATTTCACCTTGGATTGTTGTTCTAAGTGGCTTGAGGTCAATTTATGTCTTTTTTTTTTTTTTTTGGCAGATATAAATATTGTAAAATATATACACAGACCAGATACTGTTCATACACTATACATATACATTTTTTATATATAACCATTATGAGTGAGAAGGGGTAGTTCAATATTACACATTGTACATAAACAAAGACAAGATCAGTAACATTCTGTATCAGAAGTTGAAAACGGATTTTACAATCTTGATAATAAACAAAATGAAAACAAAACAGTAGTGAATGTCATTCTGGGATAAAACAACCAGTCTGATATTTAGTGTACCAAATCCAAAATAGAACATGATCAAGTGCTTGGATTTAACCAAACAATTTCCTATTCATAGATATGGGTACTGCATTTTATAGCTTAAATCTGATTTCACTAACCAACATTTGCTTGCTTCAATCTAGCCCTTTGAGTTTTTCTTCTCCTTTATAGACTACTGTACAAATATAAAATAAAAAAAAGATCACATGGAGTAAGCAACAGCAAATGAACAAAGAAGATTGGCTTAAATAAATTGGTTTCTCTTTTACAATCACTGGCATTATAGTGGTGCTGAGAAGAGGGGAACTCATTACCTTCTTACACAGTGGCAACAGATAAAATAACACAGCAGATGAAGTCCGTCATTTCAGTAAAAAAACCAAAAAAAAAAAAAAAAAAAAAAACAGTAACTGAATGTGCTGGCTGCTTTTCATGCACCAGACAGACATCAAAAATACACACTTCTCTTGGCTTTCCTTTTTGTACACAAATAATTATCCACTTTTAATATATACTTTCTATATATACTTTCTCTCTCTTTATACATCTCTCTGTATGAATGGAAGGGGCCCCTCTCCAGAGAAGTGTGTCGGGAGATGGGTCCTGCTTGGGCGGGGTGGCGTGTCCTGTTTGAGGGTGTGGGGGGGGGGGCAGGCGTAGTCCTTGCCGTGCGGCGTGTCCCGGTTGTGGACGCGGCGGTCAGGTCTTGTTGGCGGAGCCGGAGGAGCGGCGCAGCTTCATGGACATGCGGCTCTTGCTAGCACGAGGTGACATTGGCGAGGCTAAGTCGCTCCCGTCTACCTGCGCCGCTGGACTTTCGCCCGGCTGACTCTCGGGGCATGAGCCTGCAGTGGAGTGGGGAGTGGGGAGGGGAGAGCACAAGCGTCAGAGCCCGCAGCCTGCCCACTACCACACGTGGCAAAACATCCAGGAGGGCCAGGGTCACACTCCATCACATACTCAGTACTGACACACAGAGACTACTGCGCTGACACAGTCTCTATCCTTTATAGCGCTAGCTGCTATGCATCATCAGTTGCCCAGAGCGCATCATAAAGCGGAAATTAAGACGTCTAAAAGTGGCGAGGGCTGGTACATGCAATTCTTCAATGCTGAAAGGTTGAGGTGTTGCATCTCTTGAAAACATTTGTTCCGATATGGTCTGGTGGCTGGTATGAGGCAGTTTGCAAGATGTCCACAAAGCCAAACATCAAATAACATTACAGGTAAAGTGTTACATTTAATAACACAGACTTAATATGAATTTTATGAATAACCAGTGATTGTACAGATGGAAATCGGTCACAAATGACATGACATCATTTCTAATAATTCACGTTAAAAAAGACTTAAATTTGAAAAAAGATATTAGCTGGGCACAGAGATCCTTTTTTTATTCATTTGTGTGAAGACATCTGCGTGCCACTTATATCCAACCAGCACTTCTAAATTGCTCTGAGAAACTAACTTCCCTCAAGTGTATCGCTGTGGCCTATACGTGTATTGTTCTGAGTGACGTTAAAACAGCTAACCACAAGAGATGCTGGAACTAATCAACACGGAGAATTTACACCTAAACCTTAAGGAAGGAGCAGAAACACAGTTGGGGTTCAGGGGGAATAACAGCATTAAAAGTGAAACTAAAAAGGAAAACAGAATGAAATAAGGGGGGATAAGGTAATTTGCCAATTTATTTTCAGCATACCATTCACAGCTAGCGTGAAAGACCTTCCGTTTCAAGCCTTTGCCCTTTACCTTGATGAGCCCAATGTTTTCTAGTGGAGGTTTGGGAAGGAGCAGAAATATCACAGCATTTCTCTCTTTGGTTGAAAATGAAGAAACGTGATATAAGGGAGGGGGGACCAGAGAGGACAGGAGAGGGGGAATGAAACAAGGTTGGGAGGATAACAAAAAAGGAAAAGAAAAATGGGAGAGAGAAGAGGGAAGAAGAGATAAAAAGATAAAGAGGTGTGAGCAGTGACACAAGGCTGAAAGGGAAACAGTAGCAGGTGTGCATAGAACAAGGACAACAATGACAACAAGTCTGGCCTGGTGAAGCACTGAAGAACTTCAGAGCAGGTTGCACACACACACACACACACACACACATACACACACATACACGTACACACACACACACACACACACACACACACACACACACACACACAGATGCTGACTGACACACAAAAAGTTTACTTACCAACTTCCATCCTGCATCCCCAGAATAAATATTTTCCCATAGTTCTATGTATGTGAGAAGCAGTGCAACCCATCACTAAGCTAGTAACTAAGCCTCTTCTCGTTTCTATCTTCTACAGTACTAGTTCCTCAATCTATGGTCAGAGGGGTTAAGCGCAGTTAACGGATTTAATTATGCTTGCATGATTAGAGTATTACAAACTGGGTCAGAATTGAGGCAGAACAGGCTTGTTATGTGCAGTCGTGTGTCTCCGTGTGCTCTGAGTTGTGTACAGAAACACAGATCATGACTAAGCGCATAGCTAAACTCACTGTGAGAAAGGATCGATAAAGTGATAGCCGTGTAAATGACCTCAATTTCATTATTAATAAGTGCACTCATATCGGATGTGGCTCGTCAGTGCATGAAGCGCACACAGGACAACTCTCGAAGAAGAAGAAGAACGGCATTCTGGGACAGCAGGAGACCAACTGATCTTTAAGTGACACAACATTTAATCAACACTTAGAGATAACACACAAGCAAAGTAAGAGCAACACTAGTCCATGCCAAAAGAGCGACTGTAAGACTGTAAGAGGGGTTATTGGACTTTAAAACTAAAAAGAAAGACAAGCTGTGTGCAGTGGTGGCACATGTCAAACGGAGTAAGATGCTTCTACCTGTAGCTGAACACAACGCAGACGAGGCAGTTAGAACAGCATGCAGGCCTGGGGTTAGTGCTACACATTTATCGGATGAGAAAAGAGAGTCGTGCTCATTTCTCTCCAGGGTGAGTGAGATTGATTTTGTTTAGTGTAGAGACAGAGATAGGAATCCGAAATAGAGGGGGCTCATAACCTGGTTACAAGCAAAGAGACCAAATAACAAAAGCAGCCTTTGTTTTGGCTATTTCTTAAGTCTTACCTTCAGATAAACACAAGTGATAGTTAACGATCTAAAGGGGGGAAACATAAGATAAAAAGGAAAAATAAAATAAAATGATCAACCGAAGAGAAAAACAAAGAAACAAAAAAACAAACATGATCATTTGGATTAGGAGGCACAGGGAAGCTGTGTGATACCACTTGGGCAGAAATAAATCACCTTTCAAACAAGAGAATTTTGATACTGAAAAACTGGAATTAATTTCCCCAAAAGGATATGCCAATTATTTCCTATCGCAAAGTCTAAGAGTCTTAGTTTTGGAATGAAAACTCTTGAAACTTCTTCAGCATCGTGTAGCCGAATCTTCCTTTTTGTTTTTCAGTAACAAAACTAAATATTGTTTCTTCACCGTTGGCGTGAAGAAAGTCGATTTCAGCATTATTGTCAGTTCACACAATCTAAGCATGTGTAAACACACGCACATTTATAAAAATGAAAGGGTCCAGAGGGGGAAACAATGAGACGCTTTGTGACGATGCGAAAATGATGCTGTACTTTGTGCCAACTTACAGCAAGAGGTTACAAATGTGTGATTTCACCAAGAGAGGCTCTTTAGACGTACAGCCTCGGTCTAATTTAGTTTAGTTTTATTAAATTCTTACTTGGGTGACCCTTTCATTTTCTTCATGTGTGTCGACAAAAGACAACAAGACCAGGGGTGGATGGGAAAGAAATCACTTGAAACAGAAAGGGAATAACAGATGTGTCACACATTCAACCGGTGTGAGGGCTGGGCACCGCAGAACCCAGGGCAAGACTGCGTTTTAACCATGAGCCACGTTTTCCCTCACTTCCTGATTAAAACCAGTCGGCGAGCACCGGATTCAACGAGGGAGAGAGAAATGTAAAAAGCACTTACTGAAAACAAGGAGGTTTGGGAGGTGCAAAGGAATCAAAAGACTAGGGCAGACTGCAGGTTAATATGAGAGTGTGACAGTTACAGCTCGATGGTCTCCGCAGGAAGCTCGGCAGGTCACTCTAGCGCCCCCCGACTCTGCTTTCCTGTCACGGCACTGTATAACGGAGGCTTTTCCAATGCAACCTTGTCAAATACATGCATTTACTCTTACGCTTTTACCCCAATTTGAGAATCTACTCTGAGCTGCGCTCGTTATCGCTCTTTAATAACCCAGGAAAGAGAAACTAAACCGGTCACAGTAAGGCGAGAGCTCGGGCCCTCCCTTTCCTAGGGAGCGTGTGGAGGCCCGTTGGAAAATCCCGCAATGCGCTGGCTCAAATATCATTTCTGACGATAATGTGGACTTCCTGTCTGGGGTGGATAAATAAAAAACGGAATCCCATCGTGCCCCACTGCGATATCCGCCCTCTGTCGGATAAGCGCACGCACACCGCCAACTTCACAAATCAACATCGCCCGCGAAGGTGATGTCATACCTAGGGGGACCTGGACTATTGCCTCTCCGTCTTGCCATTGCAGAAGTGTCGCACAGATCTGTGCCGATCCATTGAAATCTAGAGTGGCCGAGAGTGATTTATACGGCGATTACATGATGAAGGCCAGGAGAGGTTTCAGGCAATTAATGCAGCGCCGACAATGGCTGCTAATGGACATTAGCGTCCAAAACCTGGCACACGTAAGCTCTGGATTAATGATACAATCTGTATTAAGGTGCTTTAGTAATGTAAAGGCCCCTTCCTTTCTCCTCACGTAATGTGTTATCTGTAATTATGCACAACTTATGTGGAATCAGCCCAGAAATTGAAATGGAAGGTTGAATGTGCTTGGTTGTGGGGGCGTGAAAGGTTCTTACCTGCTTCTGAGGGAAGGTGATGGAACGGGGCGGGGCAAAAGACCTGGGCGGCGTAGTCCTCAAAGGTGGTTGGCTCAAGGTGGTGCTGGACGATGGTCTCCAGGTAACGGGCTCTCTCCTCATAGCTGGGGCACGTGTCAAGGAGAACTCACAACGTTGCGTAGCGCATTACCCACAGCAGGCAAACCGCTGGAAAGAGTGGCAAGGCGAACAGAACGATCCGCAAATGACCATCCAGAAAACACCCCGTGAACGCGCTCCTGCTTACGCGACATGCCGCCAGGCAACAACGAGACTCACGTCACCGCCTGCGTGACGCGGTCACCAAAGACGAGGCCGAACAGCGCACGCTAACGGAACGCTGCTTCCGTACCCGGCGCTGCCGCGAATGGATTCTGCGTTGCGTTAACGAACAGCGCGCAGACGGGAGGCACAACCTGTGACGCTGGTGCAAGGCTTTGATCTGTGATCTGAGGCAGGCTCACGCTGGGTCTGAGACGACAGGATATTTAAGGAGCCGAGCCCTGCTGGGCTCCTGTGGGTGAAACAACACGGCGCGCGCGCTGCCTGACAGCCACGTGACACCCAAACAACGAGCGCAGCGCAGACGTGCGAGCGGGGGGAGGGGAGGGGAGCGCCGGTGAGGGCGCGGGCGGCGGCGGCGGCGGGGCGCTCCCGCGGATCCGCTCCGTGCAGCGCCGCGCGCACCTTTTCCTCCGCCGCGTCCCGGGGCCCACTTCCTGTTGCCACTCTGCCCAGCCGGCTTCCTGTGTTCGCAGGGCCCGGCGAGGCGAGGAGCGGCGTGCAGCGGTGAGTAATTATCGGCACAGTAGCCAGCTCCCGGGTCCCCGTTTCCGCTCCCTCCCTCCCTCCCTCCCACCGTTGACAGCGTGCAGACAGATCAGGGGAGGGGAGCTCACAGACCTGCCTGCGCCTGCAGCACACCAGGTGCCAGCTAACTAACCCTCGTGGATCCTTTCGGAGAAGGAAGCCGCAAATGAACATGTTTATCATCATCCGCAAGTTACACGGTTGATCAAGTGTACCGAACACAAATGAGGAGAACAGGGTATTAAAAGGCTCGTCAACTTTCTGCCTGTAATTCCAGCCTTATTTAAACCTGCAGCACAGCCGACCACCATTTACTGAATAAATACCGTTAAACCACTCATACGGAACGTCTTTTTGTGTGTGCAAATGCCGCGTCCTGTTTTCTGATCAACGCGTGAAAGAAGACGTATACAGCTTTAATCTGCTGGCTCTGAAAAATGTCAACTCTTGACACTGGCCCTGAGAGTAGCGGGAGCAAGGTCGAGCGCTGTGTTATTTAAAGGTCATTTCAAAGTCCTCTCTTTCAGGAAGGGACAAATGAACCACGGCCGGGCGCATCTTTCAAAGCTCTGATCTGCACCGTCCGCCGCCTCACCTCAGGATCTCCGCTAATGCCACCCTGTCACCAAGACAACAAATCCTCCTCTCTGTTGACACATAATATGTGCATTAACAAAGAAAGGAGAAGGAAAAGTTAAAAAGGTGGGGGGGCAGGGGGCGGGATATGTGTAACACATCAACCCAAATAGCCCTAACCTAGATATACTGTGATTGAATTTTTTGAAGGATATTTATTTAACAGCCTATTCAACTAGTTTTTTTTTTTTTTTTACATAAAAAAGTGTCTTCAGAGAATGGATGTGGTCCTCAGCGGTCTCTCTTGTATGGAATGAGAGGGAGGGAGGGGGGGGAAAAAAGCACTGGCCTTTGTGTATTACCAGAAAGTCATTTTCCATTTGGATGAAAAGCCAGAGGAAAAAATGCCCCTTGATTCTCCCCCTCCTACTGAGTTCTTCATTGTCACTAGTCTCGACTCCCGAGCTCTCAGAGGAAAGAGAGAGATTGCCACTGAAGAAATATCAAAAAAGGAGCTTGTTAGCACATTACAAGTGAAGGATCTTGGTGGGGCCCAGGAACAATCCCGGTGGTGTGTTAATTCGCCACTCGGAACATGCTGGTACTGATAGCTTCCAAATTGATCACTCCTGCCTTTCTCTCTCTCTCCCCCTCCCTCCCTCCCTCCCTCCCCTTTGCGTTCGCCGAGCTTGCCAGGCGGGGGGGAGCTGGCGGGCCTCGAGAGAAGGAGCCACTGTCTAAACAAGCTGTTTCCTTACGAAGAGCGAGGCCAAGAGAGTCCTCACCAGGCAGCTGGGCTCCAGAGCTGGCCCACATTGTGACGCCAAACTAGTAGAGAATAAAGGCAGTCCTCTGCCGACCTCTGCACTCGGGACAGGGATGGAGGGGATGCCTCTCCAGAGATGCCTCCCTACATATAAAAACTAGCACAGCAGCGTTTCACTGGTGTAATGCCCTACATACGATTATTGCCCGTGGAAAACCCCACTTAAAAATACTGGGAGGACACAGCAAACTACAGTCTTTTTGGCTTCATCCCAAGTATAAGTATATGTGAATCTACATGCAGATGCATACATCCAGGTCACTGAATGAACATACGCATGTTCCATCTCTGATAATTATGTGATAACTACGGATACTGAACCTCAGTTCAGTCCTCAACAAAGAGCAAAAAAAATAAAAAAAATCATATTGCTATAAGCCAACATAAAATCTTTTGACTGCAACAAATCGAAGGCACCACACTGGGCATCCAAACTCTGAAATAAATGCTTGGGGGAAAACAAAAAAACAAAACAAGGCCTGGGAATGTAGTGTGTGTGTGTGTGTGTGAAGAGGCAAGTTGCATCCTGTTCACATTGCATCAATTTCTCATCTGCTGAATGCGGCGCTATTCAACACCCGGGCCCCTTGGTAATCCCACCTGTGAATTAGTGCGCGGAGCAGCAGAGGAGAGTGGGCCCAGCGCAGAGCCCGCACTGGCACCCAGAGCCACTCACACATCAAGAGGGCAGAGTGGCACCGCAGAAACCGTAATCTTTTTAATTGCATGCTCATTTCGCTCTCCCTCGCCCCCTCGACATTATCCTTCCTCAAAATCCTTGAGTGGGATTTAGCCGGCTTCTCCGAAATGAAAAGCGGGGAGAAGCTGGCGAGCCAGAGAGAGAGAGAAACCCCCCAAAACCCCCCACTATTGTAATCCGAGCCTGTAGCCATACTGCAAAGTGCGCATTGTTCGCGGCGTATCAATTAAGGGGCGGCAGGGTCCCCGACTTCATTCGGGCTCCTCCGGCCTGGCCAGCTGACGGGAGCCCCACGACAGGTGTGCCTGCCTGGCCGGGACACGCCCCAATTAAAGCAGCCCCCGCTGAGGGGCCCCCCCGTCTGATTGTTCACGCGCGGCGCACAACCTCAATGCGTCTGGAGAACGTGGATCCCTCGGTCTGCTCAACCTGGAGCCACGGGGAATACTCTGCTCTACGCTTCCCCAATGCCCTTTATGAGGCTGAGATCTTGAGACCAGTCCTGTCACACAGTCCTTACTGGCAGATGGCTCTTCTGGAGTGTCCAGAGACAACCCTGGAAGGGACAGGTTTCATGAGGTGACAAACGCAACAGACAGGTTTTTCCTGGTTCGGGCAAACCTTTTCTGTCAATTTGTTTATTATCACGTGCGCTCAATTTGTTGTCATTTTTCTTCAATGTGAACTTGTATCTTTAGCACAGCTTCGTTACATTTTTGGTCAAGTGATTGACCATGAATGATTTTAATGATTTGAACTTGAATTTGGCAACAAATGCAAATGGAATACCTTAGCACATACTGTACAATAGGTTTACAATAGAGACCCAAAAAAGGTCCTTGAGAGGTCCATAAGATGGCATTATTACTAGTCGATTCAAAACACACCATCTCATATTGCTATTTTTACATACACGTATACAGTGCTTCCTAGTTAAATCAAATGCAGGACAAATACCTTATAACATTCTTTTAAAATAATCCAAATGGCCCCAAAAATGCCAGTGAAATCTCCACCAACTACAAGAATTCCAGGCCTGCGCTTATCTCACAAACCGATAAAATTGAACGATGAAAATAGGTCAGAAAGCACCAATATCACTAAAGCTTAGCGAGTACACTTTTTTGATTCTTCGCCCAAGGGAGTGGACAGCAAAGAAAAAAAGACAAATAATAATAAAGAAAAAAAATCAGAGAAAATCATAAATAATTCAATTTGCAGGGTTTTACAGACTTTAATTACAGACATCTATGTGTGCCCAAGTGCACAGTAATCTATTTATTTGTCCATCTGATGCTCCTGCTATCAGGCCCCCTAAAAGTGATTTTATTACCAGGATGGGCTGTTACAAGCTGCCATAACCTGTCATTAAATCCAATGTCGCAGCGCCCAGATGAGAGGGAGATGGGCCAGGCTAATGTACCCCAGCCCGGGGAGAACGCGACAAGGATCTGGGTCTGGAGTTCACCATCAGATTTCCACCTATTAATCTTGACTGAAATTCAATTGGGCCAGTAAAATATGGGTCCCAGAGTACCCTTTGGGCTATTGTTCTCGACGTGCGCGACAGGTCGAAGGCAGACGGTCGTACCTCCGGGGCCTAGGGCCCTCGCAACTCCAACGTTTATTCGACATTTAGGTTTCGAAGATAACGCTAATATTCTAACATGTTAACCCTGACAGGCGAGGGCCCACGCACGCAAACGTCACGACCGCAAAGTTGTTTTTGTCGAGTCTGCCGTCCCAAATGATTATTTTTTTCCCAAAACTAAAACAGGCAACGGTAAAGCTCTGCTTTTGAAAATTTCACAGGACCTTGCGCTCACCTCTTTGTGCGCATCAGACCGCTGCAGCTAAACTAATTCTAGCGCAAGGGGAGCTGCGATGCCATCGGCCGTGATGCGGTTACCCCAGAAATGGAGGAATACGTCTTTATTAGCGCGTATAAACACCGTGTCCCATACAAGGAGAATGGGCCTGAATAGTGATGCTGTGGTTCTCGCCTGCTCACGGGCCATGGCGCATCACAGAGAGTTTGCACTGATTTACGCTCGCGCCTCCAGCTCAGGCAGCAATCTCAGAGATCCTCCTGGCCCACGGCGAATCTTAAACACCTCGTCAGGGAGCGCCCGACGCCCGCACGTTCCCCGCCAGGGACGTGTCTGTTTACTTTTCTTCTGAGCGGGAGGAGCCCGCGTTTACAAATCACAATTACAGAGCCATCAATCCTTAATATGTCTGCAAGGTGCTTTGGTCTGAGGACAGTCTGAAGCAAAATGGAGGTGGGGGGGAGGGACAACAAGAGAAAACTTTTGATTTGTTTGTTTTGGTGACAGATTCCATCTTGGGAGGCAATGCACACCACTAGGAATCATCCTGTAATTCCATTTTGCTTCAAAATTCAAAGGCCTACTTCACGGTACTATCCTGGGACCAAATTAGTGCTGAAAGAGCTACACAATCCAAACGTTTGGTGTACCTGTTAATATCAGTGTTGGTGTTTAATTAGCACTGCCCCAAATCAACATAGAAGAGGGAGGGGGGATTTACTGTACACTAAAATAAGGACAAAAACACACATAGTAATCCAGGCCAACATACAACCAATTCATTCCCCCTCATTTATGCATTGACTCCTGCCTAATGAATACATCTTCATTGTGCTGACAAAGTAATCAGCGATCAGGAGCGTCCAGGAACAACTAGTACAAACAAACACCGTCAAGTGGCAAGAGGTGAACCGCCCCCCTGCTTTGTCTTTTGGTTCTCCCTTTTCCACTCGTCAGGAAACAATTAGTGAGGAATGGCCCTTCCCTCCTGGGGCCCCCCATCCACTCCCCTTGCACCCCGGCCACCCTTCCCCTCCCACCCCCCCTCGAGAGGGCCCAGCGGGTCAGAGCGTTTGTGGGGCACAATGGGGCCATTGTGGGAGCTGGCGGAGTGAAACTTCAGGGCCCTGTGAGGCGTTTGGCTGCGCGTAGCTGTGGAGGGGAGGGGGGGGGGGGGTGTGTTTTGGTTGGGGTTTGACAATGGGAGCTCAGGCCCATGCTTTCATCAGCTCGGTTGCCTTTGGAAGGCAGAGTCAGAGGGAGAAGGCACTGACCCAAGCTCTCCCTATCACGCCCAGCCATATGCTGACCCCAGCAGCCCAGCGGCTTTATCGCTGCCAATCAGGAGCCACCGCCGCCGCGCTGCCATCCCCTCGCACGCTCACACACCACTGGACTGGCAGGGCCAATGGGGAAGCTGCTTAGCGTCTCTCTCTCTCTCCCCCTCCCCTTTTTAACATTGTGTCCCCGTCTCTGCAATCGGCTGCTAACAGATGGAAGGTGGCCGCGGCTTGTGGAGTTACATTTATTTTGCTTTCCAAACAGCTTGCGTGTCTAACTCCCCCCCCCCCCTCCCCCCCCCCCCCCCCCCCCCCCCCCCCCCCCTCCCCCCCCCCCCCCCCCCCCTCCCCCTCCCCCTCCCCCTCCCCCTCCCCTCCTGCCTCCCTCCTAGCCCCAGCCCCCAAGCCAGGCAGATCAATTTAGTCGGAGGGGTGGGGGGAGTGGGAGAAAGAGGGTATGGGACCCGAGGCATGAATCTGATTCCACTCTTAAAAATGTTATCAGGAACCCTCTGACCAAACGGTCCCGCAGCTGTGGATGGATCTGGGAGAGCGATGCGCCAAGGCCAGAGAGGTCAACCTGCTCTAATCGGACGCAGGCATTCTGACACTGACGGCACCCCGCACCACGCCACATATGGACAAATGGCCCAATCACATGCCACTCCATCGCACTGTTTATACAGATTGAGAGCGGAGAGGGGGATTGAGGGGAGAGAAAAAAAAAAAAAGAAAAAAAAGAATTTTATCACTCGGCACAAACGCGCTGGCGTCCGCGAGCAGCCGCGATCCACAGATCCCCGATACGGCGGCAGAGCCGCGGCTTTAGCCTGGTGCTCGCCATGCTGCTGCTGGATTACTTTTCGCACATTTCAAGATGTGGTATTTTCAACTCGACGGGGTTATTTTTAAGACCGGTCCACCTCTCCCAGCCCCCAGCACGATTCGTACCACCGCTGCGGCTGTTTCCCAACACCTATCAACCCCAAAGGAATGAAAAAAACAAGAAAAAAAAAGGGGTTTGCAAAGATTTTCTTCCCTCCCCAAGTGTGAATTTCATGGTCATGGTCAACGGTGGATCAATGGGCACAAGAGGCAGGCGGAGAGGCCAAGAGGATGAACCGCAAGTTAGCGCGGCGCACGCGCACAGCAGACGAGAAGGACGAGAAGGACCCGGAGAAGGACCCGGCCCCCTCGCGGAGCTGGCACAAAAGTGGGGCGCGTCTCCCGTGTCACCTCCTTCAGAAAGGTGCGCGCGCGGGGGGGCGAGGATGAAAAGACGGCTCTTTTGATGTCATTTCACGAGCCGCGTCCGCAGCCTCTTCAAAAGAAAAGCACGCCTTTCAAAAGACCCTACTTTTCTTTAATCTGATCACTTCGCCGTGCCTGGCCTGCCGCCGAACAAAAGGTAATTGTATGCCTCTCGGGCTGATTGCCTTGCTGCGGGCTTCGGTTTACTGTTGACGCGCTACGCGGCATTTCTAAATGAGGCCGCGCTGAGCAGCACATGACCCCGGCTTGTTTCACAGGCTCTAACCGAGGAGTCTTTCTCCCTACGGAGAAATAAAAGAAGCGTGGGCTTCGATTCACAATTACAGCCCCATACATCCATCCGCCGCGCTGCTTTTCGAGAAACGCAAAGGATAGACAAAGGTATTAACGCCTCAAATTTCTTTCACGGTCTCCAACAGATATCCCAATTAGAGGACACACACACTTCGTCGAAGTCTGGAACCCACCCCCCAAAGGCATTTAAAGTCTGTGCTTAGGAATTACTTTCTGCAGAAAAATGCCCTCTCCTTTCAGCAGTATCAACAGGTAACTAATAGATGTGGAGTGCAATTCATCCACCACCCCCCCCCCACCCCCTTGGGACCACTCGATTCTTCCAGCTCCATCTCTTCCTTGCTCCCCTGCAAAGCATTAACAGTCTAATTGCTTGATTAAGCCATTATGTCTGACACGGGGGACAATCAACAGCAGAAATCACCTTTTCCATGACAAAACAATCAAAGTTTTCAGTTAAATGTACTTCAATTATAAGCCAGGCGTGACAAGGCCTGGCCGAGCTAGGGAGAAGGGGGAAGAGAGAGAGAAAGAGAGGGGGAGAGATTGGGTCTGGAAAGACATCCGTCGATAATGACAGATTACTGTAATTCTGCCTGTCAGGACCATCGACCTGTGCAACTCCCGCCAATCAATAGCGCACTCCTCTATCGAGCCCGGTGCAGAGACACAGATGGGTGAGATTGCTGCAAGCTAAGACTCAAGCTGGGCCAAACAATCTCTCGCTTGGAGGACAAGGAAGATGAGAATCTTTTTTTCCCCCCCTCTCTCTTTCTCCTTGTTGTTTTGGTTCTGGCAGAGGAATCATTTGCCACAAGGAGAGACTTTGAAGAGCGACAGAGGGTAGGGTGGCACATTTAGAGGGATTTTGGTGGCGTATGTTCAGAAGTAGACACTGTAATGTAATGCATCCTGAAATGGAATAGCCAAAAATAAATAAATGTTCACTGCTCTTTGAATCAGAAATAAATAAAGTCATTCATCATCTTAAGAGACCGAGAAAACCGAGCCACGTTCATTTAAAAGACGAAGCACGATTGCACTCCTCACCTTAACTACGAGAGAGCGGGAGAAAGAGATGGAGAAATTGCCACTGCAGCCCTTCAAAAGCAAATCACCGATCACTGTGCATCATCATCATCATCATCATCATCATCAACAGAAAGCTGGCTATGATCGGGGGCGACTCGCCCGGCTCAGACAATACAGCCTCGCCCCATTGTGCGGAATATAATGTGTACACTTTCGGCAGCGAAATAAGACGTCGATAGTTATCGACCAGCTCTGGCCATTCTCGTATTTTTGCTCCTTGCCTGGCGGAGCGCGTGCTGTCGATCGCGCTCGGCGGAGCCGCGGGGACGGTTTGGCGCGGGGGGACGGAGGGGCTGCGATGCCATTAGGGCCTGATCAATTCAGCATGCCTCTGTCCATCTGTGGCTCGGGCCCATCAACTCAGCCGTCAAATGATATATATCTTAAGATAAAGAACTCCTCCTGGTATCGACCTGGCCCCGCCGAAGCCTTCTGATGCGCCTATCTTACACGTTGCGGGCCGCTGGAGCTGCTGGGTGTCTGCCGCCTGTGCGCTGACAGGTTTGGGGCGAGGCGTCGGGATGAGCATTTCTCCACGACGCCCCCCGGACGCGTTGGTTCATTTCTGGGGCGCGTGGTTTTTGCGCACGTCGGCCAGGCCGCCGAGGTGCGAGTAAGCGGACTGGACACTGCGCTCGTGAGTAGCTGTACTGGACACTGCGCTCGTGAGTAGCTGTACTGGACACTGCGCTCGTGAGTAGCTGTACTGGACACTGCGCTCATGAGTAGCTGTACTGGACACTGCGCTATGAGTAGCTGTTTGGACACTGCGCTCGTGAGTAGCTGTACTGGACACTGCGCTCATGAGTAGCTGTACTGGACACTGTGCTCGTGAGTGGCTGTAGGCGCCGAGGAGATGACTATTTGTTTTGTTTTTCTCTTTATCCCACCATTTTCCAGGAGTTCATCTCGAGCGCCTTTTAATGGGTCAGGGAATAATTTTCCAGTCTCCCACATTGGCTCCAATGGTTTTCTGGTTTTGTGATTCCCTCTGTAAAATGCCAATGGTGAAGCGCTGTGTGACAACCTGTTTGTAAATGGCGCTATACAAAAATAAAGATTGATTGATTGATTGATTGATTGAAAGCGTGAAAGGATACAAGTTCTGGTAGAGGGGGATGAGGGACTTCAGAGCCCGGCTGGCGTTGATGGCCGTGGCCCGCACCAGGGTGGGCAAGATTTTTTCGTCCACGATGGCGCCATCGAACAGCGGCCCAAAGAACGGAACCTGTGAGAAAAGATGGTTTGGGTTATCTTCTCTGGCCGAACAGCAAGATGTGCCTTCTGAGAAACTGAAGGGCCGCTTAAAGTGAAAAAAAACACTTCTCTATAAAATACCAAGGAATGCAATTTAACATCATTTTTTGCTGTATTTATACATATATGTGTGTGTGTGTGTGTGTGTGTGTGTGTGTGTGTGTGCACGTACATATATTTATATTAGCGCTGGGTATTGGCAAGCACCTCGCTACCTATGATTTACAACATGACACACGTCACAATTCAATACATCACAATTTCTCGAATGAATCAGGATAACAGAATCATGATTCGATACCGATAGCAAATAATATCGTAAAGACAGCTCGTGATTGCAGTCCCTTCTATTATTGTCTTGTGTTAGATGTACAAACACAGTTAGCTAGCTGACTTAATGCTACCTGCTAACCTAAACATTGTAGCCATGTCCTTTTATGGTCTTTCATGTTTGTTTGCAAAGAAGTCTAAGTACCTACCATGCTCTAGCAGGTCTAATTCAGGTAATGTATATAAGGACTTGTGTTAAAGTTAACCCTATGCTTATAGCTTTTTACAGTTGTATTGCTGGATAGGTAGCAAATTGTGTACATTTACACTATTACCCAATCATTTACTAGCTAGTAGCAAGCAAAGGGTAACTACCTACTAACGTTAGCAAGCTGATTTGAGCGGTTGCCATACCAGTGCCTCAGGGGGCTGCTGGTCACTGCCATTCTGGCTCTAAATAATGGCTCTAAAAATAGTGGTGAATACATTGTAAAATACATTGGTGCTGGAATGGCATCAGGAGGAGACTGGCGATTTTCATATTTTTAATGTAAACACAGTGCAACCATTGTCTAAATAATGTGCAACTGTGTAATACACAAACATATTTAATATAATCTATATACAAATGAACAACGGTGCTTTTAGAACACTGCAAATTCATATCATGTTTTCCCCTCTCCTGAAAACATACACAAATCAAAATAAAGCAAATCTTACTAAAATGTCATTTTAGAGTCTAAATTGACATTTGCACAAGCCAGACCTCTCTTCCCTTTATCTACTTATCTTTCTACATTTCCGCAGACTCGGTTAAAGGAGAGTAGGCTTGCGTTTTATCTTTCTCCATGGTGGAATTTAATTCTAAGAATTCTACTCATTCAATTACACTGGACATAACTGAGGAGGAAGCTGCAAAGTGGTACACTGGGACGTGCGTGAATGCTTTGCTTCTCGCGATGCATAAATCCACAAGTTTTTCAATAACTATCCCAACCCCAAGAGACGGCGAAAGCTGATCGTCTGTAGCAGTGTTGAGCGGTTACGAGGCTCTGGAGACAAACTCAAGGAGGAAAACAATTGCCGATGGGTCCTTTTACAAGGAAGACGGCGATTTCTTTCAGTAATACTAATAGTGATAATAAATAAATAAATAAATAAAACTGTGCGGGTCAATGAGTACCAGAAAGACGTACACAATGTGAAACGCAAGACCTGCATTGGGAAATGTATTGGGAGAGAGGGGGAGGGGAAAAAAAGGGCAATCTCAGCCCACCTCTGGCTTCTTGAGGATCTGGATGCTGTACATGTGGTTCTTCACAGGGTAAATGATAATGAGGACATCTCCAAACTCCGTGGGGATGATGCCCCTCCTGTAGTCTCGGGAGTGCTCCGACCAAACAATGTGCACCTCGTCATTTCCCAGGTGCCGTAGCTACAGACAGAGACAGACAGAGAGACAGAGAGAGAGAGAGACAGAGAGACAGAGAGAGAGAGAGAGAGAGAGAGAGAGAGAGAGAGAGAGGAGAGAGAGAGAGGAAGAGACAGAAAGAGTGTTCAATTTCCCTGCCCGTTGTCTTAAGCACGTTAAGATTTCTTCTTGGTAAAGGACTGGGTTCACTGCCCTGTCTAAAATGTCACTGTGTCTGAAATGGCTCTCCTCACTGATTGGCACTGATTGGTACAAATAAAATAAAATGAAATCTCCACGCCATGTTACCACTCATCCATCCATCCGTCTTCCATCACCGGCTCATTCACATGTGGCCTAAAGAGATACTGGAGCGTCAGTCTCCAAAGTGCCAATTCCATCCCTACATTCAGCCCTTCCACAAAAGGGACGACCGGGATGGAAACAACAAACAAATAAATAAATGAGCCCTGAACGCCTGCTGGGTGCACTGACACACTTTAGTGTCTGGTTAACATGGTTTACAGGTTTTATCTCCAGATCTCTCTCTGGATAGCGTCTCCGCCAGCGGCTCAAATTCAATTTGGTCCTGAAGAATCATGATATAATCCTAACCAGGGGGACAGGTCCAATCTAATTTGGGTACATTACAGCCATGTGCAGTGCAAGTGCAGGAGTCGCCCTTCAGGCCTGGGACAGGGCTCCGAGACGCACTTTGGCGGCTAAATGGCCACCCGGTAGATCGCTTTCCACGATACCGCTGAAAATTGACGCCATGAGCGATGGCGGACGAAAGCCGGGCTGTCACTGATAAGCCGGGCATTTTGTTTGGGAAATCGAATCAATGGCTCGGAAAACGGGCACAATATCTGAAATAATGCAGGTTGAACTCTCTCGGATTCCTTTCATCTGTTCTCAAGTGCCGTGCCTTAAAGTATTTACGGGGGCCCGCGGAGAGTCCCATTCGTCTGCGCGCTGTCACTGCGGAGCGGGCCGAGGGGCCGCGTCGCGGGGGAAATATTAGCCCCGTTAACGTTTCGTGACGGTTGGCGGAGCGCCGTGGCGCAGGCGGGTGAGGTGTTCGGGCGGATCGCTGGCGCGCGGCCGCTCGTCTCTATGCTGCCGGACGTTCTGGAGCAAACAGCTGAGCGTCGGTAGTTTTACAACGGATACTAAGAGCTCCTCCGTGCGGCTGCTGTTACTCTTTCCATCCTGGCACAGACGGACTGTTATTTCGGGGGTTAGGGAAAGAAAGAAAACGTAGGAACACATCATTTTCCTGACAAAGATCGGCAACATTCATAGAGCATTTGTATTTATTATTTTAAATCTGCATACATTTCTGCATACATTTCACATTTTCACATACAACTACTGGTAACATTTCTATTAGAAGGATTTACATGTGTTGAATCTGAACATGGATTTAAGGCTTTAGTGCTTTTCAAAACGAATGGCGTGAAATTATATTGAAATCTATGGCTGACAAGGGATGAGGGGCATACAGGAAATGCTAGGGTGGCTGTGACATCCAGCCTTTTGAAAAGGAAAAAGACCAGGGCTGCCTTTAGCGTGCATTAATTAAGGACGAGAGTGAGGACACAGGGCTCTCACAAAAACAGCGTGCCATTGGGCATTTCGTATCTTATTAAACCTCCCAAATTATGGCCCAATAAAAGGAGCCCATCCTCACAATAAGCCCATGCAGAACAATAGGTAGGAAATTAAACCTCACAGCTAACAATCCGTCTGCTTATTACAGGTAATTAGGCCGTCGCTTTGTGATACCGTTTCCCCCGGACCTGTGCTCCGCTCTGAAATGAAAAGGCTAAGACGTGAGCTCCGCCTCGCTATGGGCAGGGCCATTTCTTCACAGCGACTGATGCTTCTAATCCAATTAGGCCTTGTGAACTTCCCTCTGAGGTCACACTGTGTGCCCCCCACCCCTTCCGATATTACATTCCTGTCTGCGCTCATTAATGAGTCTGCTGAGCGGATTAGCACCTTATCGCCCCCCAAAGATGCATGTACAAGGAAGCGAGGGGACAGGTCTAATGACACGCAATTGTTCATCCTGCACCGGGATGCCCATCGCCGGGCCTGATATCACAGCGGCCGAGCCAAGCTCATTACCGCTAATGCCGACTGTTATTACATTTCTTCCGGAGAAAAATACCAATGCAGGGAGGCATTTGTAAGGAGCGACGGGGAGCGTCTCTGCAAAGTTGGCGCAACTGGGGGAGAATGGCCGCGGCCGTTGGCACAGAGGGCCGTTAAAATAAGCGAGGCCCGTTAAAACAAGCGAGGCTGTTAAAATAAGCGTAATTTGCTGCCACCGCTGCAGCTGCAAGGAAAATGGGCCTTCGATGCTGGATTCACCAAGTTTGCTCGCAGGAAGCTGGCAACTCGGACTGCGCTACAGGTTTAAAATCTGGGCAGCTGGAAGCAAACCTCCAGTAAAATGCTTATATACGCGGACAGTGAACAAGCTGGTGATCAGGGCCTTTGTTCCACTTCCTCCCGAGAGCAGGAGGCACATGCAGGGCGCTCCAACGGCGCTGGGGGGCTGGAAGAGTGGACACAATGGACAGCAGTTCCGTTCTCCGCTGAGGGAGAAAATGGGGGGATGATTTCCCTCGACAAATGCGGCGCTAAACGACGGATGATTGAATGGGCGGGTCACTGAGGTCTGCCTGTCGGGGGCTCACAGCTTGGCTCCTACACATCTTCTCTGGTGGCGACCAATTTCGTTGGGGAGAGAAGGCAGCACAGCCCACTATCTTTGATGCGCCGATGAAAGACACCATGGCAATATTTTTTTTCCCAGCTCCTGAATTAAAACCTCCCTTACTCACCTTCTTGGTGAGGGAATCGTCAGAGTCGGGGGGCATGCGCGTGGAGACGTGGAACATGACCTCCACGGTGGAGGTGGCGAAATACGGAGTGGTGAGGCCCGTGCTCCTGTTCCTCTGCAGTCCGCCCATGAAGCCACAGTGACTGGTCAGGTTCACCTGCAGACACAGGACACACACGATTTCCACTTGCAAGGGTCTGACACCAGAGAGAGGAGGCATGACTGAAGCATGCTATTGGCTCATGTCTGCTGCCAAAGGTATGCAACTGGTTGTGCTCCAGTAGGGTGAGATCACAGTACCTCCAAACCTGGATCAATACTGGTTCGGTGGGGGACTGATGCTCTTTGACACAGTGACTATACTAGGTGAATGTCTGCAATGGAGGACAAGGAGTGATAGAGAAGCCCCATACCTCCCAGCCCAGCCCAGACACAAAGTCCTCGTAGGCCTGACTGCCCCTGGTGTTGGACAGGATGGAGTGCTTGTCCTCTTGTCCCTCCGCCACATAGAAAACGGCAATCTTGTGCGTCTCCCGACTGCAACCAGAAACGGAGACAGCATCGCAGTCAGTCATGTTGCCACCATCACATCTGCTAAGAGCTTCAATTGAAGAGCATACAGAAGCAAGAGAAAGCCATTTTACCACTGCCTGGAGTCCAGATTCTTAAGCTCCCTCAAGAGCTTCTCGTTCTTCTTCAGGAGGTGGAAATTGCTCCTAAAGAAGAGAATGTTTATAGAGATAAGTCTTTATACTTCAAAGGACTGTCCAAGAGGGAAACGGTTATACTGGTATTCTGTCTGAGCAAAACATGGGATCTACCTACACAGCTTCAGGAGAAATACAAATAAAGCAACTATTGCTCCCTTAAGACTGAACCAAACTCAATTTTTGTTTCTCTCAAAAATGATCTGAGAAAATTGACAAAGACCTAACATTCAGTCTGAACTTGATTGCTCACTGCAGTCTCCAATTACGAGGCCACCTTTGATACAAAAGTACAGGAAACTAAGATCTCATTGACATTTTACTGAGCAATTGGACTGATCTCGTACAGGTCTCACTGCAATCTCAGCATGTTTAACTTTTCCCTTGTTACACAACTGAATTGTTGTTATCGCCCATGTGCAATCCAACAACCAATCTAGCTGTCCTCCCAAACAGAAGAAAGATGCATAATTATGCAAATTTATATTAATGGATTTTCACAATTTGCCCTAATTTTAATTCAAAACCTGAAACAGCACTTTTCCTCTGTGGGTGTGCATGAAAAGATCCTGTTAGTGAGACCAGTAGAAATGCTGCTACACAAACAACAAGCCTATTACCTCTCTCTAGGGGTCCCATTAAAAAAAACACAACCCAGTCTGGGATCAACAGAAAGTGATTACTCCCAGAGTTATTCGACTTACTGACCCACAAATCCCACCTTAGATAGATTTACTGTCATTAAGAAAACCTTAGCTAATTGACTAGCCTACTTGTTTGTTTTTGTCAAGAACTGTTCCAAGAACTGAGCAACAGGCTAGAGTGAACAAATTACAGGTCTCCAGGATGTTTGGTGAATAGCTACATTTTGCCCAATATTGGCTAAAAAATAATTAAAACAATACATAAAGCTTACAGAAATAGTCATGGAAAAAATCACTACAAAAACTGTTAGTCCAATTAACTGAAATGCATTGAGGAGCAGATCTGGCACGATACGGCTGTATTTTACCTGGTTAAAGAGCTCCTCGAAACCAGTTTTTTCCTCTTTTTATTAGTTTTTTTCCCTCCTTCCTCTATCCCTTCCCCCTTTTGAGCAGAGCTCTTTATTAGCTTGTTACAAGGTAATGGTCTTCATTTTCTCCATTGAAAGTGAGCCATTTTGGAGGCACATAAGGGAGCAGCATGAAAGCGTGATAGAACACACGAGCACAATGGCACTGAATTGCAATACCTTAGTCTTTGACCAAGGATGAATAGTACCTGAATGCCAGAGAACCAAGGCAGGACAATGCCTCATTAAAAAAAAAAAAAAACCCACCCCCGTCTTTTCCACCAAGCTCTTTATATAATATGCCTGAGGTGGGATTTTGGAGTAATACGTTTTGTTTTTTTCCTCCATTTGCATATTAGTAATGAGTAAATGTACTTTGGCTACTCGACAAATGATACGCCTGTCATTAATTCTTCGTCCCCAAGCAAACTGTTATGATGTCTTTTGTTGAATGGAACCAAATACAAAGGTTCATGCACTCCAGTGTTTTTGTACTGTCAGTGACTCCCAAGTTATAATTCTCTTAAATCTGAGGCGTAAATACCTCCAATTATCCAATTTTCATCAAATGCAATTGTTTTACGGTCACTGGCCAAGATAATTAGCCTCACATCTTGGCCACAAATTAAAGCAAAGACAGCTGAATTTAATTCAAATACGTTATCTGAAGTGTAATAAGTAGGGCTCTCTGTTTTCAGTGACCATGTGTTGCACCTGTATTTCAGCTGGAATATGCCGCAGGTCCTTATAACGAATATATAACAACATATTTAACTGTGAATACAACATTATTGCATTTACTGAACAATTAGACAAGAAAATCAAATTTTAAATCAAATTACAACACATGGTGAAGCCATGACAGAAGGCCAAGTTAGCCAAATGGCGATGCTAATAGCCAAAAAAGGAACTAGGATGTGACATGTTTCTGTGTTTTGTCAACATCACTACCCCCCCCCCCCCAATTCTTTTTCAGAATAGCTGTAGTTAAAAAATCATTAAGAAACATACCAACAGAAAAATATGAAAGTTGTAATGGGGATAAATATATTTTTTAGTTTCTGTTGCCTTCTCGATGACTTTGGTGAGTTTGAATTATTTTAACAACAAGACACCATTATCACTACTTAAAAAATATTTTCACAACAACCTTTCATAATATTTCACAATGCTAATGGTCAAGCCCAATAACAGCAGCTTTTCTACTCTCTTAAGTAAAAAGGCAAAATCATCAAATCGTATTCCGTTACTGCTATACAACAACGCATTATAGTTAACACAGCTGAATAAAGCTGCCAACAGCCACGGGCGACGCTCCGTAAATCCATGTACAGTCGCACGTAATCATTAAGTTGCTAACCGAGTTGATTAATTTATCAAAATGGGACAACAGTCAACGATGGTCAATAGTCAGCTTCACGAGGAGGCTGTATGTGTACCTTGGTGTTGTCGGACTGAATTACAGGCTAAGACACAGTTGCCGCAACGCAGGGCCCGAGTGACAAGTTAAGTCCAAGAGCTAAAGAATAAGACACCGACTAGACTAAGCTGATTATCACCCGATCTCCCTGACAGAGAAATGCAGAAACAGCAGAGATTCTTAACGACATCCATCAAGGTTGATCTCTCTGTGGTCTCCGTGGTTCATGTCTCTGTCTCTGGTGGTTCTCTGTGGCTCAGTTGGTAGAGCGTGGCGTTGGCAACGCTTAGGTTGTGGGTTCAATCCCCACTGGGGCCACATATACTGAAAAATGTATGCATTCACTACTGTAAGTCGCTTTGGATAAAAGCGTCTGCTAAATGCCGTATACTATGTCTCACCCTAAGAAAGCTAGTTAACGTAAAATGTAAGAAAGAAGAAAAGAAAAAGAAGCCTCCTTTGTCACACTCTGCCCGCCTCACCTCTTCTCCCACGAGTTCATGCCCAGGATGTTGAGCAGCAGCCTGCAGTAGTAGAAGGCCGACTGGGGCCTCTGGGGGCCGGGCTCCTCCTGCGCCGTGGCCCTCATGTTGACGTCGACGCAGCGGCGCACCACAAACTCCCTCTCGTCGGTGAACTGCTTGAGGATGGCGTTGATGACGTCGTTCTCCTGCTTCTCGGACACGCAGGACGGCGGCGGGGCGGGGATGTTGAGCGGCGCGCCGGCCCGCTGCAGGCACTCGGGGCTGGTGACGCCCAGGTACTGCAGCATCTCGTCCAGGGCGTCCTCCTCGTCACGCACCGAGTCCCACGATGGCACCTCCTCCCGGCAGCGCCGCTTGGCTAGGGGCATCATCAACTCGTCGTCGTCGTCCTCCTCCTCCTCCTCCTCCCCTCCTCGCTCCTCCTCTTCCTCCACCCCTCGCTCCTCCTCTTCCCCCTCCACCACCACCTCCACCTCCACCACCCCCTCCTCTTCCCTCTCCTCCTCTTCCTCCTGCTCCTCCTCGCCCTCTTCCAGCTCCTCCTCCTCCTCCTCCTCCTCGCGCAGCCCGTCCTGGCCCTCCTCGCCGGGCTGGGCGTGGTTGGCGTGCGGGACCAGGAGGCTCAGGGGCTGGCAGCGCTGGGCGCAGTGCGGGGCCCGTAGAGCACGGCCGAGTCCCACGAGTACTTCCCCGAGATGTCGCGCACGATGACGCGCACGCTGGAGCTGGTGGTGGTGAGGCCCGCCGACATGCCGCCACCCGGGACGTTGTCCTCCGCCCGGATCTGCAGGCTGGACAGCAGCGTGGTGCCGTTGAGCACGAAGAACTGCAGGTTGGGGCTCTCGAAGAGCTCCGGCGACAGGTCGGCGCACTCGCTGTACGGGTTGTCCTGGTTCTCGCAGATCTGGCTGGTCAGCATGGCGGGCCCGCCGCTCATGGGGTAGTGGCCCAGGTGGTTGACCAGGTGGGCGATGACGGTGCGCGCGGCAATGGAGATCAAGCCCTGCTGCATGCGGCTCTTCACTGCAGGGGGGGGGGACAAGAGCGGGAGACTCAACAACCGCGTCAACAACGGGACTCGTGATCGTTCAGATCTCCGCAAGAACGACCTAGATGCCCGATTCACCGGGGGACAAATGTTGTGAAACTTGGTCAATACGAAGCGATGCTGAGAGAACAAGGACCGCGCGCGTTCCAGCCCGTCGGGAAACATTAAGCCGTGGGCAAGAATGTAAGAGCTCGGCGTACATGCAGGCATCCTCTCTGTAGGGTGCCTTGCAGTGTTGATTCTCATTAGTCGGTGCGGACCCGCCACCGCCAAACAAACACATCTTCGAGCGCTTAAAGGACGGAAACAGAAGGAATACTAATGCCGGCACCGCATAAGGCGATAAGATATTTCGAAAAAGAGGCTAATTGACAACAGACCTTGACTGTGTTGATTGAACCTGAACCTGAAAGTAATTACAGCTGTTCCTTTCTATACCCGATAACTAGTATCTAGAATCCCAGGGGCAGAGCCTATTAAGGACATCTCGGCTTTCTCGGACAAAATGTTTTTAAAAAAAGGGGGGGGAGGGTTGGGGGGAGAGAAAGGGAAAAAAGAAAAAAAGAAAATGCTCTGCAGTTTGGAAGAGGCATGCCTCACACAAGACTGGAATGATTTTCTCTTGATAAGAAAACAGCACGAAGGCACTACAGAGCACAAAATCACCTGCTGTTAGACACGGCCTCAACAGAAAGGAACGATTTTGCATTTATCTTGTCCTTAATACCTTTAAGGGAGCCCGAGGAGAAAGCTAAAGGCAGACGGAGAATAGCACTACGGGGAGAGCTGGCTGCCGGTATTAAGCTCATCTGTTTCAATTTTCTTTTTCGCTGTCAGGCCTATTGCTGGTTTTAATTCAGAGGGTAAAGTTTGACTGTGAATTGATTTTTAAAAAAGGGCTTTTAACTGCTTGTCATACATTCAGGATCATGCTAACTACTCTGAACACCTCCCCCACAACTCCAATTCTGATCAGTGGTTTACATACAAGTTTACTTAGTTAAACAAATGCTCAAAGGGGGGTATAGGGAACAAAAAATGCATCTTGTGCAATGCACTTCATGTTCATACTTGTATAAATATGTTCACCAGCACAGAAGGATGAAGAAATCCTGTGAAATTAGACACCTACTCGTTCTCAACTGAAGCAAATGAAAACCACTTTGATCTACGATAATTAATCTGGTCGCCTTTCTTTTAGTGGCCGATCGTACAGGCGTCATTTGGACAGGGGAGGAGTGGGAGTGGCCTCACGGGAGTCCCTGGGAGTTGCCGTGGTGACCTGCGACACAATGCCCTCCTCTGGAGCCATTGTGGCGGGGGGGAAGGTACTGACACAATGGAGACGCAAGCACATGAGAGGGAAGGACAGCATTAGAGAAGGAGAGCCGGAAAGACAAAGAGAGCGGAGAGGAGTGGGAGGATAAGTGAGAAGAGGCGGAAGCCGGGCAGGGGAGAGGACATTTAGAAAGGAGAGTAGGGAGGAGTGGAGGCAGAGGGATGGAGGGAGTGAGTCGCACCCTCTGTGACGGGTTGCAGTTTGGAGGAGCGCTCCGAATCGGGCGAGTGCAGTGGCTCCGGCTCCTTCAGGCTCTCCAGGGGAAGGAAGGGGTCGTAGTCTGTGCCCTCCAGGTCTGACATGTTGATGGGGACGTATCTGGGGTTGTTGAAATTCTGGGCCCCATACACACACCCATGAAGCACCTGTTTGATCGACAAGACACAAAAGAGGGGCCAATTTGACCTCCGTATGGCGGGAGGGCCCATCGTTTGAATGGGCCTTTTTTTAAACAACAAATTGACATTATAGATCTTTAGTATTGATTTTCCTCGAAGAATAACTATTAAACGTGAGAATAAATTGATCCACAAGCGGAACGCAGTTGCTATGCATCTGGAGAAAAAAGGTAAATGAAACCTTATATGGCTTATAAGCTATAATCAGCTAGCAGAAAGTGGAGAATTAGGTTTTGTGTTTTAATGGCCACATTGCATTCTGAGGTGACTAATGCAAATTAGACATTTTGCTGTTGTATTTATGAACTACTGTAGGAACAAGATATATTTTGCTGCTTGGAATGGGAATGTTTCTTGTTTGTTTGATTACAGGTCTGTAGTGTATATAGATATTCATTATTTTTTCACATACAGGACAGGGTAAAGTAAGTTGTTATGGCACTAGGCAGTTTGTACAGGATTATAATTTTCCAGTAGGAAACTGCTGGTATATCCCCGAGCTAAAGTGCTGTGATAAAATTCCACATTTACAAATACCAAAGATGACATCTGCCCTAAATTTCCCTTCAATTCCCATTAATATGTCACATCTCCTATGGCTAAGTATCTTTCACATTACTTTTTTCCAAGCATATTACATTTATAATCCAACATAGTTAATAGATTCTCAATGCATTCTAATGTTTATTTTCCTCAAGATATCCAAGATACCGTATCTCACAAGTTACAGGTCATCATAAACGATTAGTCATTAATAATGTTAATAATTTAAGAATACCTTCATTGTTACTATTATTATAATGCATTATTTCTAATGATATTAACAATAGCGGTTGATTCTGTTACTATATAGCAATAAGAACTCCAGGCCTGTTGTTGCAACAACAAAAGAAGGCTTGTATCCAATCAGAATCACCACCTGAATTAGAATAATTTAATTACCTCCTTGGTCCAGGAGGCGAGCTAATTAGTGAAATCAGGTGGTGTAGTGCATATTGGCAGCAAATACATGCAGACACAGCGGACATCACGAGGCATGGAGTTGAAGACCCCTGCTGTTTGTACCAATAAGAATCAATTGTTGTTGCAACAACAATAAAAAGAAGGCTTGTACCTTGTAAATACAGCTGAGGACAGACTTGTCGGCCTTGTCCTTGTCAGGCCCCATGCTGTGCACTGGCTGCAGCAGGGTGCTGGGAGGCAGAGCCATGACCCAGTCCAGCAGGCACAGCAGCAGGGACACCACCAGCTGGAGACATGCAGTCACACACCACTTTCAATGGACCTGAACACTGGCATCGGCTCCTCCCAACCAACCCCCCCCCCACCAAGTAAAGAATGCCCTCGGCCCTGACCCCATTCTTTTAGAAGACCAAAATGTACTATGCCGTTTGACGGTTTTCTGCATATTTACTGTGCCCCGAAACTGCAGAACCACAAACTGGTGACATTTCGACAATTGTGGTTAGGCAACGAAAATCATAACGGTTCGAAAATGTGCCTGTTTGTTGTTCTACACAATAATGATAATAATAATATACTGATATTTGGGATCAAATTCAGTGTGGTATAAATTCAATTCGGTTCCTTATTTGAACTGGGCTAATGGTTAGGAACTGGGCTTAAGGTTGCAGGTTCAATCCCCAGGTGGGACACTGCCGTTGTACCCTTGAGCAAGGTACTTAGCCTGAATTGCTTCAGTTAATATTCAGCTGTATAAATGGATTGTAAAGAAATGTAAACTGTAAGTCGCTCTGGATAAAAGCATCTGCTAAATGCCTGTAATGTAATGAAAAGTTACACTACCTAACATTACTTGCTACCTCTGCCACAGGGTGAAACACTCGGTTATCATTCATCCTCACACTTGCCATAGTGAAATAAACAAACAGTTGGAAGAAAATAGTCAAAAACACTGTATAGGACACACTTTTATCACGTTCACTCCCTTACCCTCTTATCTGGTTCATGAGGCGATGATTCTGTGTTAGGGAGCAGGTAAGTAATAGTTGCTATGAGAATCTGTAAGGACAGAACACAAGGTCGATAACAACTTTAATGTTTTCTTATGAAGACCACTGTATTTATGATGCGGCTGACCTACATACAAACACTTCACAAAATGCAATGCCTACATACTCGTAATGCAAAACGGCTCGCGGCAAAGCTCAAATTACCTCAACTATTTTCTTGGGAGTGTCGGGTGGGAATTTCTGCAGGTCCTCTACGTAGTTTATGAGCAAGTGCAAAATATCTGAAGCCACCAGGGCAACGGTTTTATTTGGGAACTGAAAAACAAGAGGGGGCCGGGGGGAGAAAACACACAGCACACAGGATGTCAATCTCTCCGTGTGTATCGAGCACACATGCAAAAACAATACAATGTGTCACTGTCTTGATCTGCGATAGGATTAAGGGAAGATGAGTCCTTTCAGAAGACTAATTCCCCCAATTGGAATGCGCCCAAGCATTAATTTTCAATGTGGTGCTCTGAGATGTAGCCCCTCGTTTTTTTTTTTTTTGCTCCACTTAGGACCCGATGCTTCATTGTGACAGCTTTAGGAATATTCTCCTTAAGGAGGAGGTGAAAGACAATGGGTGTGTCATGTGGCCATTAATTTGACTGAACAATGGTGCGGTGGGCGATTTGCTGCACCCATCGTTTCAGACCGACGTAGAATGGCTTGAAGTCGGTTGTGCGCATTCTTCAGTGGATTAGCCTTCTGTCTGCTGAGTGGAGAAGCCAAACATGTTGACGGGCACAGATTTAGCCGAGGGGCTGTAAGCTTCTTCTCGCTGCTCGGCTCCTTCCGGCCAAACAACCCTGCCCTGTAATTCAGCCGCCCAGTGGAATCGATAGCACATGCCCGACAGATGACAGGCGATTCGGGCAGCGTATTAAAATCAATCCACTGTACATGACCAGACACAACACAGATTTTTAACTGCAACTTAAAAGGCCCTTAGAGACTAGCCAATAGCCATCTGAGAGCCCCCCCTCCCCCAGGAGGGGTTGGCCACAGAGGACAGAAGGACTAGGC